>JAGXCT010031315.1:0-43238 GCA_022495035.1 Philopotamus ludificatus
TATCCGTGATCATCCTCCCCAGCATTAACCCGGATAATCGAGAGTGCACTGTAATCTAAATTATATTTGGATATTGATAATTGCAACGTCTTTTGATAATTTATATGATTATGATTTTCATTTTTATTAAATTATTTTATGAGCGTGTTATGGCCAAAAAAAAATATAAAAATGAGATACTTGGGGCTTGATTCATACCTGTCAAAACAAGATTAGAGAAGTAATAAAATGATAATGGCGTATTACTAAAGTATAACATCTCCTGATGAAGGCAAGTCTTGCTTAAGAGACTGAAAGTCCATGAAAAAATGGTTTAATACGTTAAAAGAAGACTGATGAGTGGATTGTGAAGGATAGTCTGCTTTTAGATGACAAATCTGATTCTGGGACAATCATTATAATTTGTTCATTATTGTGTGACATGGACCAATGGATATTTAACTTGGCATGTTCGTACTGTTATATATATATTATTTGATCAGCATTCCCACTAGGATTTTAAACCCATTATAGCCGTTCAAGGTTAACTTACATATGCTGAATGTTTTAGAAGCATTGATTTCAGTCGTGTCAATACATTTTCTAAGCTTAGTAAATAGCAATAATTATAAAATAAAAATCCACATGATTGTTTAACAAATCAAATTTTATTATATTTGTATTACGGTCTTTGTTCATGAGCAAAGACCTTATATATAAAATAATATACAAAATCATATTTACAATGAAAAAATATTTTTTTGAGACCTTGCACTGTATAGCAAGTAATAATAAAATTGACACAATGAGCAATATGAAAAATATTTTCTATAAGAAAATATTATAACATTACAATATTCCAACAAGACATCAAGTTTTCAATGAAATATGAGTGAACGCATCAAAATGCACAGAAATTACAAATATAATCATACATTTTTCATCATTTAAATGATATTCCGTTTACTTCAGATCCAGATATTGTAATACTGCCCGAAACGTTTAAAAAATACATTTTTGATTTAAATAACATTACCGTAAACATATTGCTCTCGATCCGACAATCGGAAATCGACGATAACCGCACTTTTTAGACACTATTTTACTATTTAAAATTTCATCAAGAATCTCGGTAACATTCGTGAAAATGTAATAATACTAAACACAGCTCCCATTTACAAACCCATTGATTCATATTTTCAAACGCAAATACTGACAAATCTATAATATTTCGCCCCGCAATTCATAATAATTGGAAATGTATATTTATAGCAAATATTATATGGCACTTTGCAACGTTATGACAAATCCCCGTACCATCTGAATTAATATTTTAATTGTAATGCGTTTAAATTTCATATATTCATATATATATATATATTAGAGCTGCCGAAGTTCACTATTTACACGCTTTAAATGTGCATCTCACGTGGTGAAGTAACAACTGTAAACATTAACATATAACCGCTATATACATATTATATAGACGTCTCGGTGGGATCAAACTAAAAAGGTATGTGAACACAAACATACACCCCGCAAACAAACATGCATCGTGAGAGAACTCGCTTCAGCGTTATGGATAACGAGCGTCGATCCGATTATAGTGCATCTCGCAAAAATCACATACAAAAATCGTCTGATTTTCCATTACAAAAAAAATACTAATATGCAAATGAACACAATTGAAGTATAATTTTTATTTTTCATATGAAATTCCTATTTAAATAACCAAAAATATAAAGAAATTAAAATAATTATGTAACTACTAATACCGATACAATAACTTATTAATTATTGTTAGATGATTTCATAGAATTGCAAACATCCCAAATTTTTTTTTTCATTAAGTGTATAATATTCTTAACCCATTATGCACTACAATTTTATATTTTTACTAAAAAATAAATAAAATACGTTTCATTTATTAACCATAATTATATTTCGTTTCATTTATAAAAGCTATTCACTATGAACATCATTGCAAGGCACAGTTGTGGACAATAAATTACTAATCGGCTCTCAAAAGAAAACCGCTAAATGTCACCCTATGATTTAAGTATTCAGATTCATTTGTTTAACTGTCAGTCTCCAATTTCAATAGAAACAAAAAAAAAAAGAATCACAATTCACACGTCAATGCATATTGCGAGTCAAAAATCTAAAATATTTATTATTTACAATAAGAATCTTTCAAAATTATATATTTTTTAATATATATATATAATAATAACAATCTATACAATATACAAGAAAGGTTACAAAGGTTATTTTATTGCAACAATAAAACTTTTGAAACGTGTGTATATAAATATAAAATCTTAACACAAGTCAACATCACATTTTGATAAATAGATTGAAGCATATTCATATATAACTCATTCAATATGAATTCTCTTACGTAGATAAATGTATCATATGACTCGCATGACAAACTATACAGTTACACATTAGTCGTTTAATAAATAAAATTCATATACAACTAGTTTTGTGGTAAATAAAAAAAAGCAATACACATCACCAAAAAATAAATATTAAATAATTTGAACCCGACGGCGGGTTTACAAAAAAAAAAAAAACAAATTAACCGGTTAACCGCGACGATTCCGTATACGCACGGGATATAATAATTGCCATATTCGTACGATATTACGTCCGATTCCCGCCGTATATAATCCATCGAAGCGTTTAAAGTGTTAATTTATAACAAATTATTCCCTGTTACCTCGCTAAAATAACGGATTATTATTATTTCTTTTTAATATATTGAATTGGCACCCGCACGGATTTTTGAATATCCGTCGTACTCGACGAGAATTCTAAGCGATCATATATAATTTGTTAATCAGCCCGATTCCCCAGACGTGATTTATTCTCTTTGGTGGATATTTCAGTCACATATTCGACGTTATATTTATTTACATCGCGCATGTAAAAAGATCGTTTCGTTCGTTAAAAAAATTGATGCTGTACGAAACGTCATAAAAACAATAACGAATCAAGTGATTTTAACTAAATTACGAATATATTAAAAAAACAGGTATGTGACTGTTCTTTTTACTCTATGCTTCAATTCTATTTATAAATAATTGGATTTCAACATATACCGTTACAAATAAGAAACCATACTCTTATGGCACATATAATTTCCCTATACATATTATATTTCTTTTATTAGTATTCCATATATATGATTTTGTGTATTTTAAAAAATATTTGAGAATAAATTTAACAATATCCATTTAATATCATTATAATTTCAAAAGGTCAACGTCAGATTTTTATTTTCTTCTTCATAACACAGTATACATAGTAAAGAAATTAATTTGCGATAGTTCAAGTCGTAATCAGATCATTTAAATAAATTAATTGACAATAATTAGCAAAAATATATATATAAATAATATTGTAGGATTTGTTCAATGTAACGTGAAAATATGAAAAATGCATCGAATCGAACTTTAAAATCGTAATAATCGGAAGCAGAAATGAAAATAGATATACCTGTCGATAACAAGCATCCAAAAACTCGTCGAATAGTAAATTATTACATCATCAATTTACGTATTTCGTATAAAATTCATATTCTCGCACGCGATTTCATATTTTCAGGTTATGCGGATTTTAAACATATCTTACACTTGTACTCCAAGATCTCTGTCAACTACATACTGATACCTTGCTGCTGTTTCGCCGTTCAACTCGTCGCTATTTGTATCTTTATCACTAGTTTTAACTATACTTTTAATGTCATTATGACTCTCTTCGCAAAGTCCGTCGCCGTCGTTCGACAACAGGTTATTCCCGCGCTCCGTCAGCAGTCTCAAACACTTTGAATTGTCCGTGCCGACGACTACGCTCTCACTCAACTGACCGGAAATATTCTCGTATAAATCTAAATTCTCAAGCATTTGAGATTTTTTAACAACATTTTTACACCGTCCACTTCTTCTCACTTGGTAGCCCACCTGAATATCAGATAATCCACCACAAGCGTCCGAAAAGTCACTATCGTTCGCGTTATCCTTATCTTCTAATAAATCGTCGCTCACCAGTCGCTGTTTCACGTCGTCGGCCAGATCGCTCGTGTAATCGATTATGTCGCGCTTTTGACAATCCAGCTCGCCGATTATCTGTGAAACCCGACTAATGAACTCGGATAATTTATAGTTGTCAGCGGAATGTTCAAGATCTTCATCACTTGGCAGGGCAGGTACATTTGGATGGTAACGAGTGAAAAATGCCATTTTTTCTCTATAAAACGAAAAATAATACGTAAATATCGCATAAAAATGTGTAAAAAAAAAATATATAGATTTACGTACTTGAATGTTATTAGATCGGGTTTTCCCCTCGGCGTTCTCGTTCGTCTCAGTCGATAGATGTCACGACAGGTTTTTTGCAGGGCGCGAGCGGCTCGTCTTTCGGCGCGTTCCGCCGAGATCGACGATGAACCTAAGCCGGTGGCGCCCGCACCCGACCCTCCCATGCCTTCTTCGCACAATTGAACGAACGCCTCGTCCTCGGTAGCCCAACTGGCGACTGCGCTGTCGCCGTTTTCACGAGCTACTTCCAACCTACGATAAACGATATTCACATTAATATCAACAAATAAAATCACAACCGATGAATATTTGATTAGATCGGTGCATACTTCTGCTTGAGAACGCGTAATCCGGCGATCTCCTGCTGAAGTGTGTCGAGCTTATGATGTTGAGCGCGCAAATCCAATTCCAAATCTAAACTCGTGCGAGGCGCGTGTGAAGAATGGGTATTGGACGTTCGCCCGGGCAGAGCGGATCCCGACAGACCCGTCGTTCGACCGCGGCGTAAGGATCGACGAACTGCGGCGTGCCTGTCGAAAGTTGCTCCACCGCTAGTGCCGCGTCTGTACAACGGCATCGACGAATCGGATTCAGATCTATTGAGCCTAAAATAAATAAATACACAAATAAATCAACTGAAATATTTACGATGAATAGTATTAATTGGTATTAAATAACTACTTTGGACTTTAAAAGCAACTACATCGAGATTCTGTTCAAAGAAGACTAAAGTCAAGCGATACATGTCCCTCATTGGACCCGTCATAACATAGGGATCAGAATGTTGGGCTTTGACAAAACAAGATATCTTGGAGGATTCCGAACGAGGAATGGCGTATCCGAAGCAACGAGAAGCTGTACTGACAATACAAGGATATACTGGTCACAGCTGTTCTCAGAGTGAGCAGACTCGGTGGGCCGGTCATGTCTCAAAGATGCGGGAGTCAGCCGCCGAAAAGGCTTATGGTTAACAAGCCTTCCTGTCCCCGCAGGAAAGAAAGACCAAGGCTGAGGTAGGTGGTTGGACTGTGTACAGTGGGACACTGCATCATTGAAACTCACCAGAAGATGGAGCGACGTAGCGTCAAATAAAATGGAGAAGAGTAATGGATTGGAGACCAGGGCTACAATTAGGCTCTTACGCCTATGATGATGATTATTAATTAATAATTAATTTACCTGCAAATGTATTGATTTTTTGCTAATTGTGGTGTTGGCGAAAACGTCTGTGATCGCTTTATCGATAATCTATCATCGCACGGTAATAAAGCGCTAATTCTTCTTCTGCCGCCGTCCGGATTAAAATTGCATTCGGTGTTTGTTTCTTTCTCCATAGTGCACGCAATAGGTATCTCTTGCGCTTGATCTATCGATTGTGATGCATCTTCGGTCGCATCGACGTCTTCCAAATAAAATTCTTCTTCCAAAATCTGAAACAATATTTATTTATAATTAACTTGTCGTGAATGATAGAGAAAAACATTTTTTAAAAACACATACCTGATGTACCGACGGATGATAAGATCCCCTGGAGTTTAACATTAAAAGAGATCCGTCCTCCTCGTTTTCTTCGTCCTCGTCCTCTTCGTCGTCCGACGATCTTGGGCTTTCTACGGCTATAGGAATCGAAGCACCTTCACTACCTATCATAACGTTCAAATATACGTAAATAAATGCATAATAATACAATAAACTATTAATATTGAATCAATTTTTACTTTGATTCCTGGTGAGTGTTGACGTTTGCGAAGATATTAAAGTGCTTTCGTCTGAACTTTCTTCGCGAAACGGTAATGCGAGAGGATCTATTTCTTCATTATCGCTTCCTTGTAAGCTCAACACATTGTACCATTTAACGGAAACGCTATCACAAGCAAAATCGGCTAGGCTTACTTGAACTATTCCCTAAAAACACAAAAAATACCATTTTATTTAATTTTATTATTAATTTATATAACTATAAATGATAATAGACGATTTATAATGTCTCAGAAAAAATCGCTCTCGCCAAATGGAGTATTATCATCGATTTCTATACAACCAGTCATGTTATACTCGACAAGCATAGCTTGGAATAACAACAATAACGATTGCAGAAACTCATAGTTGGCTAGCTCTCATCACCGACAAATCGCATCAACAAACGAATCGATATTTACCAAACAATGCTGACGATGACAAGCTTGCAATCGCAACGTCTGTGATTTTAACGCTGGAGCGGGAAGCGGCAACGGTAATCTCAAAGGAACGGGTAATGGAGCTCCCGCCTCCCTGACCGCGGGTAAAATTAACGCCCGTATGTATCTACAATCGAAAAAAAATAAAATTATTATAACACTCCAACAATCGTAATAATAAAATGATAAAAATTATATTTACATTGACTCGTCGTCCTTCAACGAAATAAGATGTAGATTACGAATCTTCTGCACGCCGACGTATAAAGTTTGTTCTTCTTGCGAATATTGCAATTTGATTTGAATTTGGGCCGTTGCTGATTCTAAAAAAAATACATACATAATCGATATTTATTCAGAAAAAATTATTCATTTGTATGTTTGTTAAAACTTACCGATTGGAGCTGTAAGCGCAGATTCTCTCAGTCGGCAAGACGCTTCAAATACGCCAGAATCGCCTGCGACTGATTCGTCACTAACAGCTGCCGATACAGATCTACTTGTGCCTTTGATAATAAAAAAAACATGTTGATAAAACGACACTTTATATATTTTACGTTGCTACTGCAAAATATATTTACCACTAGAATTAGGTGTGCCCGATAGAGCTCCGGATGTCGATTGTAATAATTCTTCTTGATCGATGTTGAGTGGCGGTGGTGTCTCCGATATTGGTGATAATGGTAATTCTTGTCTAACGTCGACAATTTTCAATTCTTCAAATATGGAGTCCAATTTACCGTTTCCCAAATTTCCACTATCTAAGTAAGCCGCTTCGGAATGAGCGGCGGCGATGCTGCTTGCCAGCTCCGCTAGCCTCTCTTCCAAATGATTTTTATCCGATTGTTGAATTAATTGTGAATGTGATTGCGAATTCATTGATAATAGATCGTAAGAAGGCGGCGGGGCAGTCGGAGGAGACATCGGTGGACTGACGGAACTTAAACTACTGCGCGGGCTTAAGCTCGGCTGAGAACCGGATCCGACAGCCAAACCAGATCCCGACGACGAACCTCTCAATAACCTTCAAAATTAAATATTAAGAATTAAAATTACAATTCAAATTTTGAACAATTAGTATTTACGATAGATAATTACCTCTCTACTCGTCTATGCAAATCGACCATATCAATTGGTTTATCTAAAGGTGATGGAGCGGTGATGCACTGAGGTCCTCCATAGATATCGGTAAAGCTAAGGCCGGAGCTCAGAGATCCTTTGCTACTCGTCGTCGAAAGCGATCCTAAACTTGAACTGCTAGACACGGAGAGCGTACTCGCAGATAAGTTTTTCAACTGAGACTCGAGCGTTGTCATCGATCTAAGCGCGTCTCTCAATTGTTGTACTAATAATTTCTTTTCTTCGTGCAGTCGTAATCTATTCACGATGCATCTATTTGATAATTCTAAGGCGTTATTCAAATCCTGCTCGAGTTTTTTACATTCGATTTGGATGTCGGACATCTCTTGTTTTGACCTCGTTCTAGGTGTAATGCTTCGTAATTCCATTAAAAGTTGTTTTTTCTCTTGGAAAAGTAGCAACCGATCTTTGTCAGATTCCGCTTGACCCGGCTGAACTTTATCCTCTAAATCCGCTAATTGTTGTTGTATTTGTTGTATCTTCTTTCTAGATTCATCGTATTGCAGTCGCATTCTGGTGATTTCGGCTAATCTCGTTCCAATCGGAAGATCTGAACACAAATCGGTCTGCGACGCTGTGCTTAATTTCTCCTGCGGAAGGCTCAATGTTGATATTTCGGGCGATACGTCGCCGAGTTGTAACCTCGTCAGATCGTCTTTGAGCTTTGCCAACGATTGCATCAATTCGGCTTTTTCCTTTTCTCCGGAATTTAAAGATTTTTGGATATTTTTCAATTCCGTAACAATCGCTTGTGCTTCCGTTATGTTGTAACATCCTTGTTGATTTGAAATTTTTTGCTCGACTCTACAAAAATATTAATAAATTATAAATTACAATTCCATATTATAATAAAAACGATTTTATAAATTAAAATGTTGTGCTTACGAATGCAAAGTATCGACGCCTTGTTGCGTGCATGATAGCTCGGCCCGAACCTGTTGCAGTTCTTTGCGGAGTTGAGCCACACGACCCCTCGCTAATTTAACATCAGATCTTAATAAATCCGGATCGTACCTAGCACTACCTCCGCTCCCCGATGAACACACTATAAAATAATTAATCAATTTAATATACATATTTCGGAAAATAAATATATAATATAATAATTGACGCTTACAGCTGGTCCTGGATGTTCCTAAGGCGGTTAATGCACTACTTAAATGTTTGTATTCGTCTTGTGCTAACATCAACCTTTGTTGTTTCACTTCGAACATCTCCTTCTTTGCCTAAAACAATATTAAATCATTATCATTAGATAAAATTATAAATTGTTTGCTAAAGAAATCGAGAGACATTGATATAGTGTTAACTCAGCGATAGTCTGTATGAATAATAAAAATCAAATATGTCGTCAAACCACTCGTTTTTAAAGAAAATCGTAAGAAACATATGAAAATGCTATATTAAAAAATTAACAATGGATTAAGATGAACATCCCGCAGTCTGTATCAAATCAAATCGATTAGTCTCGATCAAAGATTGCCTTCCAATGAGATTAAAATCTCTTTGAATGACAGTGTCGAATGGCAATAAACATATTTTTGAATTATTGAATAACGTTTTTCATTCAAATCCTATACTTTTTGACAGATCATTAAGAAGGTTATCACCTAAATAAGACCAAATCATGGAAAACAATGAATTGGACCAAAATCTTGGATTATTTATTGAGCGTAACTAATTCGTAAATCTTTCAAACGAAACGATATTTCGAATCTTTCAACCAATTTTATCAAGTGCTGGAAAGTTCTGAATTGATTTTTTTTAACGTTTATCTTGCAAAATGCAATCGAGTGTAAACGTTCTGAAGTATGACATGATTTTATAGATAAAGCTAATTTGATTCAGCGTTAATTTGATTTAAATCTGAATATAAATCTCAAAATTGGTCCGATAGATCGTGGATGATATATAATTATATTCTATTCATATTCAATTGATAAATATATCAAAATTAATGGTAAAGCTCATTCTCTTTGAATGTTATTAGCTTTGGCTTGCACTTATGAATGGAGATCACTTTTGCATAAATGTCACCCACATATCTTATGCGGTTAACGTAAATCACAGTTCTTTGATCAGCAATCATTAAGCACGGGGGATTGTAATTTTGGTTTGGTAAAAATTGTGGGTTGTGTGCGGGAAACCACAGTTTTAAGTTCTACTGGATCGCAACCCTCTACATCTATTCAAACGTACATGGCCATCTTTTTCGGTTGTCATAAATTAGAAAAATTGTGACGGATATACCCGCTAGCGGTGTTCGGGATGATGTACGCATTTACCTCATATACCCCAAGTTTTGATAGAACATGGTTGATGATTAATGGAATTTTTTTGTACAATACACTTTATATAACGCGATTTAAAAAAAATCAGTAAGAAAAATACTGCTCAGTAATAATAGAAAAGATGGAAATGGCTTTTATGATATGGATAGAAGTCTGCAATGACAAAAACGGACCCAAGGACAGAAACCATATTCAAACGAGAGTACTATAAATTTATGAAAATATAAAAAGAACTGAACAATCGTCGTCTGAAGATCAACAATCACAATTTTCCTGTTATTAGAGGATGGTTTGAAAATTTTAAGAAGCGATTCTCACTACATAATATAAAAATTCAAGGTAAATTGCATTGACTGACATAGAATCTTCCAAAAAAATTACTTGCCGAATTTATAAACACTCACAATCGATCTCGAAAAAGCATCGTACATATAGAATTATTAGTGATAGCGATGATGAATGAATTATATGCATGTCATTCAAGTTTCTTCAATAAATATTTAAATGTATATTTTGTCATAAATGATATTAACAAACTTTGATATGTTTTGAAACGTAAAACTATTTTTGTATGAACTTTAAACCTCATATAACACGGATTTGTATTACACTACGTTTTTGTGGAACCATATGACCGTGTTATACGAGGCCAAGGTGTATATAGCCCCGCATAAGATTTGTTTAAATAAATTATTATCCAGTATTGTGAAATTTGTACAGTATAAAACAATTCTCTCAGATAATCTTCTGATTTCAATTATTTATTGAAACATTGAGAGCCACTGATTTTTTTTTATAATATAATGAGTTCCAGATTAACACGAAAACACACATATTCTAATTGACATGTATTAAAATAAAAATATATATTTCTATTAATTTTCCTTATTGAGTTTCATATAAATAAAATTAAAAAATATCTTTATTGAGATAAATTAATTAAAAATTATTCAGAATTAAATAATAAATGAATAAAAAGCGCGAGTAGATAATTCGAGATGGAATCAAATTACCTAATAAGGAGAATGTAGCGTATTCCAATACACAGATGCGCACGCGCATGTATTGAAAGTTAATTTATAGCCGAAAAAAATATTGAACAATATATAAATCGTGTGGCATGTCGATGCGAGCCGTAGTTCGCCTAGGGCTAGTCTAGCTCATCATGTAAATATCTCCGGAATCTCCTAGAACCACTTTTTTCATGTCAACAAACTTGATCCGACCAATCCTACGCGTACGCTCGTAACAGACCGCGGCTTCTAAAACTTTTTTACGCGAGCGCGCCGGTCGTGTAAATATTTTTTCATTTTTTATTTCTTTCAACAAAAACAATCTTACGTATTCCACGACGGTTTTTGATGATCCGCCGGCGCGGTCCGGAATTCCATTGAACCTGGCGAGGCCCAATTCCTTCACTTCCTTCTGCAGATACTGGGGGAATGTGCCGCTGCGATTGTTCGAATAAAAATCGGCGGGGCCGCATTCCTTGCAGCCGCAGCATTTAATGTCGGCGACGAAGTATAGATTGTTGGCCGAGGCGGAGAGGATTCTGGAGGCGGCCGCCTTCTGCTCCCTGCTGCCGTCGAGATTCCAGCCGGACGACACGTTCTCGTAGCGGACCTCGTCCTCTAGATTCTGGCCCTCCGGTTCTATTCGGTCGCCGTACTTTTTGTTGATCTCGTCGACGTTCTCGTATTCGGGCGGCGATTTCACGTTCTCGTATTTCGGCTCGTCGAATTTTAAATTGGTCAACAGCGACAGTCCGTGCTCGAGCGCCGATATTTCGTATTCCAAGACGTTTTCGGCGATGGCCGCGTTGCGGAACGCGGACGTCCTGCCGTCGGCTTCGTCGACGTCCCGGACGCTCTCGGTTCGTTTGATCTTGACGTTGTCGTAGGGGGGATTGTCGTCTGGATTTTTGGGAGCGACGGGTCGCGTCCGTCTGCAAGGGCAGATCTTCGGCCGGTTGAGATTGCGCTTGGACCTCTGCGCGAGACACGTCTTGCATCGACACACATTTTTGTCGTATGCATGCTGCTTATTGACGCCGATTTTGCATGGGCACGTCTTGATCTGCGCGTATATTTTGTTGAAGTCGTCGATGCGATTCGCCGAGCTGTATATCGCGTTGAAATTCGTCGCCGAGTGCACTTTCCTGTCTAAGTTGTTGCACGTAGAGATGGTGGAGCTACGCGGTCTGCGCTCCTCCGGACAAGAGCAGACGATCCTGTACGATTCCAGTTTCGTTTGATAGAACTTGGAGGCGTATTCGGGGTTCTTGATGCAGGGACATGCAGGATTGCACTTGGCATTGTTGGGATAGAACGCGTACAGCCCGGCGTTGAATATCTTCGGATCGCACGTGAGGTTGTAGCACTTCTTTCTGCCGCACTTGTAGATTTCGCGGTTTTTTATCGTTTCGTAATCGGGGCACGAGCACTTTTTGTCGACGATTTTCGTCAGCGGTTGGTTTTCGGTCTTGTTTTGATTTTTGGCCAGTTGCCGCTTTTCTCTGTTGCACATTACGCAGTCGACGGCGACGCCTTTGATCTGGTCTTTGGGTCGCGACATCACAATTCGGGCGGCGTCGCGGAATTCGGTGCGGACGCGGATTGAGCGCGGCGACGGTCCATGGAGAAGGCAGATGAGGATGCGACTGAGGAGAGAAACAATCGGCCGGAGCGGAGAGGCGAGGGCGGACTGCGGCCCGCAGGAATGCGCCGCCCGCCGACACAAGAATGCAATCTCGGACCCCGATGCCTTTGGGCAAGTGGTGTAGCCGGATCGATCCCAAATATTTCCAACATTTTTTTTTTATTACGTCGCTTCGTTTTATTACCGCGGCGTCATAACGAAAATCTGCATTTGAAAAGAGAGCATCGATGAGGCAAACACAGCTGAACGACTCGATGTCGGATCGATTGCGGATGCCGCAGAAACGAGCGTCTGCACGTACGATCGGTTCGATTAATAATATGCGAAATGTTACGTTTCCGCGGTCGATTCCGTTTTGTTATGCAGACGGCGTGTAAATTCGATCGAGAGCGCGGTTAAATAAAAACGCGCGCGCGGTGCGACTCCAACCATGCGCTTTTCGGTCGTTGGGATCGCATCTCAACCGGCCGCAGCAGCTGAAGGAAAAAGGAAGGTAGGGGGGAGGAATCAGGTACTATCTATCCTACCGGCGTCCGAGTCCGCCGATCAAACTATTACGCTCGATATTGAGGTAAGGCTTTCTGTCGCATTCTGATCGGTCGCGCGGACGACAGGAAGAGGACAAAGGGCGGAAAGCTCGACGCGCGGACAAGCGAGCGACAATGCGTCGAGTCGACGGCGGCCGACGAATATAATATTGTCGACCAACATTCCCGCTCAATTATAATTGAATAAGAAACACAATGTACGAGAGCGGCGGCGCGCGCGTGTGAGTGCGTCTGGTATGTGCGCCTCCGCGTGTGTGTAGCCAGCATCGAGAACCATTTTTTTATGGTGTCCAATTTAAAATGCACATCGGTATCTGGCCCGCGTGTACCGCCGGTCAAGTTGGGGCGCGAAGGTTGACCGGCGCGGCACATTCCACACACGCCCATCAATCTAACGTCCTTTTCCTCATCCTTGGCCCCGCCACTTCGCCGCGTACGAAACATTATCTTTTGCTCCATTGATCGCATCAATTATACCATTTTACGGAGACAAAACACACCTCGGCGTTTCATTTAATTAATTAATTTATCCTTGCCAAACAATCGTACAGCGAGTTACAGTTTATTCAATATTTAATACAATAAAAAAATGTCTTATCCACTTAGATAGAGATAGAGATAATAGCTGGTCAGCGCTACAAGCGTCTTGGATGGATTCGAGGCGGCAACGGAGAGGGGTCACGTCGCTAAGCGCTGTGTTGCGCTGCGATTCGGAGCAGTCCCGCGCCATCCATACAAAATCACTTTTGATATAAACTTTTTTTTAATTTTTAATCTTCCGCAGCATCTCCAACTGTTTTACCCAACGAAAGACATTATTTTTTAAAAATAAATAATAAAAAAAACTTGGTTCAAGTTGTTTGTTAAAAAATCATTTGACCCACGGGGGGGAAAGGTTAACTACTAATTATTAAAATACTTTACCTGAAGTATTTGTATATTTTGAGAAATAGTAAAAAAGTAAAAATATCATACCATAATGAAAATAATAGTCGTGAAATTGCAGCATTGGTGTGGTTTAGTCAATATGCGGTGACTAAATATATAAAATTACAAAAGACTGGGTATATAGAGCCCAAAAAAGCGGAAGACAACCGCTACAGAAGATTGTCTTTTAAAAGGGTTCTGCTCAACCAACCAAGCGATTCAAAACTGCAGTGAATATAAGAAAACAGTTCATCTGAGGTGGAGATACCGAAACACCACCAGTCATTGTCGAAACTATACGAGAAAGGCTCAGGGAAGTTGGTTTTAAAGCAAGATCACCGCCGAAAAAAAAGAGATGCACGCCAAAAGACTGGGCTAAAGTTTACCGGACCTAGAACTAAAAAGGACTGGAGAAAGTTATCTTCTCAGATGAAAGCAAATTGAACATGTTTGGCTCGGATGACATGCAGTATGTAAGGAGGAAAACAGGAGAAAGACTCGACGAAAAATCCATCAAGGTAACGAATCTAGCAGTAAATATAGTTTGGGGATGCTTTTCTTACTATGGAGTTGGAGATTTAGTATTCGTCAATGCAGAAGTTTATAAAAGGATCATAAACGACAACATTTTCCAGATTCTCCACCTTCTTCACCCGGGTAAAACTATCTATAAACTCTATCGCTTTTTTACACGGTTTTTGGGGGAACGTATTCACCGTGTAAAAAAGTTGAATCTACATGTCTCTAATGGGTTGTTTTTTTTTCAATGAGGATATTCATTCAGATGGTATATTATTGATACTCCGAAACGCAATCCGGACCGCAAAATATGTATATGATCGTAAAAATATGTAGATTTGAAGTACAAGGCCAACAACCGGGGTCGAAAAAAAGTGCGATTTCATTATAACACTAATAATAAAGCAAAACATTCGCAAAATATGCTTTTGTCTATTGCCATCTCTTCTCAAAATTATTTTTCATATGAAATATTCACCGTGACAGACATTGACGTAAAATATTTATCTAATTTGAATCCCATTTTACGCGGTGTAAATAACAAGTTAACCAATTACATTTTTTATACTGATTTCTTGCTATAAGGCGGATGCATTAATTATCAAAGAGGTTCGAAAACTATGTAAAATTATAATCCTTTAAATACGCATATCACGGCATCATCTACCGTGTAAATATGTATATCTGTCCCTTTGATTTACACGATTTCTACTTTGGCGAAAAATGATTTTTTAAGTCAGTGGTTTTAATCTCTCTTTCATATTTGTTATTGTTTCTATTTACACGGTAGTTTATAGGGACTTATCCACGACGGAACGGTAAAAGGACTTTAAAACGGTAGACACATTCCACTAAAAATTGTGTAAAAAAAGATACAACGCGATTTATACGCGAAAATTGGAAATATTTTTTTGCTTGTTTCTGGAAATCGTGTTAGAATAAACAATTTGTGCAAAATCATCATTAGTAGTCCATATTATTACAAATCCGTGTAAAAAAAGAGTTAAGTGTATTCATGATCATATACATAATTTATTGGAATTCCATCTAATAAAGAAGATTATGCATGATGCAACATGTCGAAATCAAATCTAATATGCAAGGAAAAACTGAATAACCATTTACTTCCCAGGATAAATCTGTTTTTATTAAAAATGTCAATTGGTTCGTACAAAAATCTAAGATGATTAGTTCAATAATATACTAAAACAACGTTAGAATGTTAGATCTTGATTTTTTTTCGAATTATCGCAGAATTTGCATAAAATATGCAGTGAATAACAACATAACAGCATCATAAGAGTTTGACATAGTCATAATATCTAATTATCATCTCCGCGACATCGTCACAGTCAACAGTTTCAAGTGTATTGCAAAATACGAACTCTTATATAAATGAATGGATGATAGACCCGCAGGATCTGGCGAAAAGCTGCATCATCCATTCATTGAAACGCATATAAAGATCAGACGTCTATTTCATCTTATTTATGGATTGACAATTAATCATTTTCAAGAAAAAGCCGCGAATGCTTTTGCTACCCACTCGTGCATCAAAAACATTTTCGAACGACAACAATACGGCAATTAGTGAATATGATAAAACAGTACGTTCTGCAATTTCGTTTATGTAGTCATTGACACTAAGCATACAAATTACGTACGAAAATGAAAGTGACTTTCCGCAATGGAATGTGCCATCCAGAGTCAAAACAAAGTAAGGAAATGAGCATACAATGATTCGCATCTCGCGAATAATATGGCAACGCTTGTGATCGGGACAATAAAATTGATAAATCGCCGTGTTATGCGACATGACACGTGTCATTTCATAATATGTAAATATATTACGTTATCAGTAATATCAATGACATAACAACGTATCTCGCGATATTTCGAAACGAATAAATTCTTCTCCATAAAGATTTTCAGATATGAATTTAGTAAAGACGATCGTTTGGGCTGAATGGCGAAATATTCGATCGTTCCGCAAAATAGCGAATCGATGTTACTAAGAATTTTCAAGTGCGACGATAAGTCGAGGCATCCGGAAACGCGATAAATATTTCAATCATGATTCACCGGTAATCGGTGGTGCAGCAGCGCACCACCTCTTGTTTCACAAAAACCACAAAACGCAAGAAAATAACCATTTCATTGTGGCGATACCATCTGTACGTGTATTTGAGGAGATCTGCTCTGCCATTATCGTTTATTGTTGCTCAGGTATACCTGGGCCCGTTCCGGAAACACGCCCACCATCAGGACGGATCCCATGCCATTGAATTTGTGAAAGTCTTCGCATTCCATTCCAGCGCTAATCCCGCACAATGCGTCTTGTACAAACACTCGAATCGGCAATGGAGTAAGAAAAAAAAGAGACAACATTCGCTCCGAATAAATCATATCCATCTTGTAAATATATGGCATTCAGGTTTTACAACACACCTCTTTTATCCCTCATCATCATAATACAGTTTATTCAGGTTTCCTGACAAAGGCCTTTTTTTCACCTTTCGACTCCTATTATGTCCGTTTTTTGTGCCGTCCACGAGACTACCGGTCTTACACACGTAAAGATTTTGTTTCTCGGTCCCTCCAGCGCCAGGACGATTACGCAACCGATGATACTCATCTCGTACGCGCAAAACATATGCAATGTCATCTCCGGGGCGATACAAAAAAATATGTAAATAAATATACGCCGCGAGTATGAGAATATTTTTTTTGATTAAAGTCGAAAAAGCATTAGACACGCAAAGTCCGAATTCTAAATTGGCAATCGTCAGCCGATTTTCGAGATACCGACAAATGTCGTAAGCGCACAATACATTCCGAATGTCATCCATCATTCATCGTCAATATGCTAAATGCGGAAACTATATCTATACAAAAATCTGTAACTGTTATAGGAATCAAACACGCGCTCCACATACAACAATATGCAAATAAATTTTAAAGTTAATTTTCTTATAAATACTACTTTCGCATCGTCAATGCAAATTCAATGCAAAACAAAAAGATCCATTATCAATATTACAATTCAATTGAGTATAAACACGTATTTGTAAAACTTGACAATTATTAAGACTCCTCTATAATTTTAATTTTTCGAGACACAGCAAGATTGTTTTCCAATACCTATATCATCTAAGATCAATAAAATACTACAGACATAGTCCGTAGTCCAAACATATGGCCGTCTAAAATTGATAATAAAACGCAAAATAGATGCCAAGCAGTGGTTGCATAGGATGAAGCCTCGTGGTTACGTAACATCCGCAACTGGACCGGCCTCAAGAGTAAAAGAGCTGTTTCAAATAGCCGGACTGAGCATTTCGTCATCAATCGAAACACTAAAATAAGGTAAAATTTATACAAAAAGAAAATAATGACGACTGTTGGACGATTTGCACTGTGAAATATTCACTATTTTTTTATAATCCCAGCAAAAAACGTTTTAGCTGAAGGTTATTTTCGCGAAATCGACAAAAATCATCACCAGTTCTATGAATTAATAGTAATAGGGACACATCGCCACCAAATTTCGTCCCAATTAAAAGCGGCTTGTCCAAATATAAAATAAATAATGAACACACTACATTTATAACTTTAAACAAATGTATTTCTGCAGGAGTTGTAATTGTAGCCCGTATTTTTCCGTGTTTTAAATTTACTGTCCTCATCAGTGGCGGGTGCTGCGGAGGATTAAAAATGAAAAAGAGTCCAGAATAGACCCCCCCACCCCGCTGCCGCCCCGTATCCATCCAAATACACGACGATGGTAGCGCTGACGAGCCACCCCTGGTCCTAATTAAAACGGAATCGCGTCCCAGATAACCGAAATAAATTACAAAATCATAGTTTTCTTGTTTGGTTTCTTTTCTTTGGGATTTGGCACAAATAACTAGCTGTTCTGATAAACCGGCGTCCCGTTTAAGCTAAATCTACTGTACAACTTTCCAATAGATTATTCTAATTCTGCCATTTCATTCTCCATCGCAATGCATTGTTCTTCAATCTTTTATTAGAGATTTTCCACGAAATTGATATGTTTCCTTATTTAATCTCTGTTGTGTTTGGCGACTAATGTGTACTTAATTTTGACAACTATTTCGTATTACCTTTTAGAAGTCGTAAGAAATGACTAATTTGCAATTCGCTAATCCGCGTGCACTTGTACGGATGCAAAGATGCCCCAGGGCATAAAGAAATTTCGCATATTTCTGCGCATGCGCATTGACATCAGTTCGTTTACCTCCGATGCGAAATGTTAACTTCAAACAAGGGCAGTGACAGCGATCACCCGATAATAAAGGCAGCGTTACAACAACAACAACGCGACGCGTATAAATTTCAATCGAGAGCCAATGGAATCCCGGATTACAATCGTGATGATGTATGCGCCGAAAAAAAAAACAACGAAACAAAGGCTCTCGGATACAAAAATTATTTCAAGAATGTGATCCGGCCCGGAGCAGCGGAGGAGACCCCGAGATATCATTTTGGATTGTTTCCATTCGACGGCGGCTGCTCGAGAAGCGTGCATTTTAAGACATTCCTACGGTAAACAATGACCTCTGGCCCATATTTTAAAGAAATTGTTGCTTCGAATACATTTACGGCGCTCTCGCCGTCCGATTCCGCGCGATTATACACAAACATCTAGTAATGAGCGCGATTTACAAATACGTAATCATCATAAGTCATTCAAGGATGTGGCGGACAACGACTAATTATAAAAATGAGCGTAAAAAAACAATTAATTCTAATAATAATACAAGTTATGCATGTATAACGAGCCGCGATTAATTAAAACCCGCCGCAATATAATAATCTGTAGATATCGGGAGCGTTAAAAAATTATGCACCGGAAACAATGGGATATGTACATGAAAAAAATGTTTTCCCACAGTGTACGCGAGTGTGGATGGACGTGGATGCCTTATTCAGTTAATTTACAATTTAAAAATACAAGTAGCGTAATATACATATGCACATTCAAAATGATTATATATAATAACATAGAAAGTTATGTCAGTATCTCTCTGGACGTTATACAATTAACGCTTCCCAAGCTTATCTTAATGAAGCACGCAGCAATCACGGCCGATTTGAATAAATATCTCGAATTAACCGCCGTCGTCCGGAGAATGCGTGATTCTGAAACTGTGGCGTGGTACCTGTGGCATCCGAATCCGAAAATAACTAAACAACCATCACTTATATTAATTACGATATTCATGCTAAAGCGGCAATCTATTAAAGTGCGCGCCACTCGAATAACGCAAATAGACGAGCTCGACGACTCTGTGATTCGAGGGCAAGAACTGGATGGACCGCATAAGGCGGCCCGTCGAGGCCTTTCTCGGAGCAGAATCCTGGACATCCATCCCGGCCATGTAAAAATATGAGAATGCGTGAAGAATCTAAAACGCGCGCGGCATTTTAAGGCGATGCCTCGTTACTCGAGCCAATCGAATTTAGCTCTATAAATGCGGTGACCATATTTCTTCGAGAAAATAATGGACGAATCAGACATCCGTCAATTGTGAACATTAATTTGAGTTAGACGAGAGAATGTGGATTCACAGTAATAAGCAATTGAAAAGCAAGAAAGCTATTTTCGGGCATGTTGCCGAAGGCGTGGGTATTCTAATGCATTTCTCCATATTTCAATTGGATCTTTCTTAGTATTTATATTCATCGAGATGAATTTATGACATCAGCTAGATGAGACTGAAGTGATACATGAAATTATATTCATTAACCTAGCCATGCTAATGAGTTCTGTTTGGGACCCCAAGTTGTCTAAAAAATCTAATAAATAAATTTTATAAATAATCATTGTCATTTATTGTCTGCAATTGTGAAAAAAAAATAAAACAACAATATTCGCTTCTGTAGCCACGATGTTTTTTCTCGCTCGCATCCGGTACGATGTGTACAAGTGCGAGTGAAATGTATACTAGTGACACATTTCGCAAGAATTTGGCGATCGATCTACTGGCGGCGGCTGTATGTCATTTACGCGTCATATTGATTAGTAAAAAATCCAAAATATCGACCAAATTTTGAACCATGTGAATAACTATTTTTGTTCTCTTAATAATCCATTTAAAAAAGACACGATATTGATGAAGATTTCATCAATATCTTGGCTTGAAATGCTTGGGGTAAATTTTTCATTATAAATAGACCCCTTCGGACGACGCGGTTGGTTTCGAGCAGCCGTGACGAATCGATTAGAAGTCATGTTGGAGCAATATACAGATTTATACGAGGCTAATACTGGAATCGCTTCTACAATTGATACTACTTGTGATGGAACATCTGCAACTGGACAGGATTTCGGTGATGCTCAAAAATATAACCGCTCTTCACAAGAAACGGGCGTTTTTGGTCATCATAAAAATTGAGTACTCTGAACATATCATTCGTGGACTAATGCAGAGGTAAAAATGGAAGGTAAACGGTGGCCAAGTAGAAAAACGAAGAACGCAACTGAACACGGTTGTGAGATCCAAATTTGTTCCATCGTCTACGTCAGAATGCGAACTAGGCACGTGAAGAAAAATACTTCATCTCAGATTTTAGATTTAACAACCAATAGTGTTGATTGCTCATATTGCCCAATACCGTTACAAAAACATGGTTACCGAAATGTTAGAACATCCTCCCTGATTTTGTCCTTTCTACATGCCCCGTGGAACGAGGGCGAAGAATCATTTTTTTAGAGACGCATTCGTGGCTCGCGGCTTATCTCGATTCATTCAACATAATCTCCTTGCTGTCCACCAATGTACTTTATCAGTATGCTAACAAGCTTTTATATTATCGTATTGAAAAAGAGCATTATGTTCATATCCAGAAGTGAATTTTCATCCAACGGAAGAACAGAATTATAAAAAGTATCAGAAGCGTAGTTTTCTGGAATTTTGAGTAAAAGTTATAGGAAAGGGGTTATTGGAAGATACGTGGCTTGCATTTGAAATATTTAAATTCCATTCCATTTACGTTGTCAGGATGTTTAATCACTATCCTTCCAAGAGTTCGATAGTCACAAACATTTCCACTGAATGGACATGAACAAAACGATTTCCTCGTTCTTCGCCCACAGAGGTATTATAATAAGATCCAATCAAATACTTCTACTTCCACGAAAAGTATACCCAATTTGATAAAATGTCTCGTGATTCAATTCTTTAAAATTGATGAGATAAGGATAGTTCAGTTACGTATAAAGTACGGTGTGTCAAATTGTTTTATTCGAAATTCGGTTATGACGAAATTCGTGCAATGCGAGCGCGACGCATGCGCGCGGGTTACACGGCAGATTCATGCTCGCGGCGCCCTAGCTACCGGAAGCGCCCGCTAAACCGGTTATTAAAATGGACGGGTAGTTGGAAATGAAAAAAAAGACAGCATCTTGGCACGTAAATGACTGCGAGTATGTATTGGTCACATGTCTTCCTATGAGCAAGGTTGGCCGCACACAAAAAACAACTGTCTCTCGCGCAGAGTGCATTCTCCGGCGAGGCGCGCATGCGCACCGCGCTCGCCGACCCAGCGGCACACGTGCTCGAGCGACGACGTCTTCGGCTGCGGACCAATCCTTCGAGAATCACGAGCGATACACTTTATTTTGATACAAATATGAATACCGTTTCACACGTAGTCACGACGCGTATAATTAAAGAATGCCGGCGTCTAATTACGTATGCAAACAAGATATAAAAAAAATGACGCGATGTCTCCGTTTCTTATCGCCGAAGCGAGGATATTGTAATCATAGTCACCTGAAGAGCGTCCTGCGCCGTGTTCAGGTAGTCCCGCAGCATGGCCTCCTGCATACCGAGCCATTCTAGCCGCGGGTCTTCCAGTTGTATCACCTCTGCAAAATAAAAAAAATAACATTTTAGTTAATTCGTGATATTCTCCAAAGAATTCATGATGAAAATATATCTATCCAGGGGTGGCTCGTCCATATACGAAAATATAAATATAATTTATATTTATAAATCTGGTCTATGAAAGTGTTACGCTGCGTGGTGTAGTGCAAAAGCGCTGTCACCAGCGTCAGGCATTGGACGGACGCGGGCCGGTAGCGGAGTGCGGGGGGAGTCCCGCCGCTCAGCGTCGTGTCGCGCTGCAACTCGGTGTAGTCATACTGATCGTTATTTTATATTAATATTCTACACACGAGTCGCCACTGATTCTAACTATTCTTTAATGAAAATATATGTATTGGTCGATATTATTACGGATAGAGGTCAACACTAGCATCTAATATTGTTTTTAAATCTGTGTAATCGTACGAAAGATGCATATGTACAATATTTCATTTACCTCCTCTGTTAAAGAGCTGCATCCTACGTTACAAGCTCTCATTAGGATAACATTCTTCCACGATGCATGTTGGAAAAAATCATGAAGATTTAACATGTGCTGCCAATGCGTTTATACGATGGGTTAATGATGTAATATTCGTGTTTATGAAGATTATGTTTATGGATCTCGCTTCTCAAACTATGTGATATAATACCATGCAGCAAAAACATGGATCCACATTGTGGGATTTGGGATAGAGTTACGACATCCGATAGTAAGTATTGTATTATTGTAGGAATGTCCTCTGCTTCCAATCTGTAATCGGTCAACAATGAAGATGCCGTTATCGTATTTTTATGACACTATTGCATTAGATTTGATAGAAATTATAGCGATTTCCAAAACCATTGACATAATCTGCAAGTCCGACAAGATAAGATAAGCACAAATACTTCTCATATTTATGTTTGTGTCTAATAACGTACCCCCAATAATTATATCTATGTTCAAACAGTCTAACTAATAAAAATGATTATATAATCGCGAAATATCTTAAAATGACTACAGTAACACTTTACAAGAGGGATATCCGAGATTATTCTAGGAAGAACGAATACAGAGACAAACCGCATTCCTATTCGCATTCTAATAATATTGTAGGATACACGAGTCCGATTCCAGCCATGTCAAAGTAAAGGAAACATCAGACATAATATGGATGTAAGTAGGTAGGCTTCAAAACTAAGTCCAAGAGGTTGCTAGATGCTGTGTTAGAGGATGATTGTCCACAACTGAATCACAAGAATAAAGCATCGGCCGAGAAGAACGGCAGAAGAAGCGAAAGGCATATATGAATGCATCCAAATCAATCATTGTTAAATGCACCGTAATAAACGTAACGATTACGTACCGGAGAAAACTAGAACCGTACATCACCTGATGCTTACTTTCCCGGAAACTTTTTAAATTCTGCATATGCATACATACTGCGAGAGAATCACGAGCACGTTATGAAAAATGTCGAATCAAACAGGATTTTTGCGATCATAATTATAATTATATTACCGCGAATCAAAGGTCAAGCCATTATTCAACAAACGACACAAACAAAACGACGCAAATTAATGCATCATTTATGGGGGAAAAAATGTCTACATTTGAACCGGGCGATGATGCAATTCAAATAAATTCGACCGAGTAGTTTTCTAGATGGAAAAATTTAATTCAGGATAATTGCGGAAAATGTTTCGATAACCGAACGGCGTTCGATATGTCAACAAACAAATTGACATCAATCATCAACAATGGCTTCGCGCGCGGTCACGATAAAGCATTTCTGTAGTTTTCCGCATTCCTCGCGAATGCCGCCAGTGTGTAGAAAATCGGCGAGCGCGAGGCGATGACGTCCTTCTGGCACGTACGGCAAAGGTCGACAAAACAAAAATCTGCATAACTAAATCGGCAACCCTCGAGACACATTCGGGCCGGGGCGACCGGTTCTCCGGATTGATACACAATGCGTCATCAGGGCCCCGTTCAAAGACCTTACAAGAAGTCGGCGCTTCGATCATATCTGACACATATAAAATGCAATGTTGAAATGGATGTCTTCGTCTCGCGGCGAGCCAATCCGCGCGCGCGGTTGTCGAACGATGAATGAATGCAAATAGTCAGAAAGGCGGCGAAGATCCTTGGCATTCCAGCGGACGGATATCGAGGCGAGCGCCGCAAGAAGACGCGAGGAAGTGATCTTGAAGCAGAATTCAACAAAAATATTGTCGAACGCTATATAAATAAATACACCAGTCATACCCGTGAATCGTGAACAATGGGGCTATATAACAAAATACTGCCATTCCGATAAAAATATCTCAAAACTAATGGCATATTTGATACATGACATGTACTTATTTATAGTACGTTATCTTATGCGTTCCGAGAGTATGATCAGAGTTAGCTCTAACTCATCCGAAATTCTATCACATATTTATTGGGAATATAATTGTCATCGTGGTGCGATGAACCAAAGATAACCCTACGATATTACGATGAACTCAACCCCGAAACGAGATATACGTAATGTATTCGCGAATCGATCAATATTATCTAGCGGATCTGTCCTAATTCATTGTGATTTGGGACGATCGGTCGTAATTTATTATATTTATCGCGTGTTCAAAAAATTGAATTCCACAATTTGTCTTGATTATTGAGGAATTTTATAATTGAGACAATTAATGTACGTCATAAATTCTGTCAATTAACAATACGTATCACTGGCGTGCGAGACACATTCCTAAACATTAATTTAGATAATTCGTTATCCGGAACTAGCCCACTGTTGAAATATGCGCGATGATAAACGAAATACCCCCTCGTTATATGCACACACACACAGTCGCAATAGGGTCAATTGAATACATATTTTTCGATAGGACACACGCCTAGAGTCCGAATAAAAATGAATGTCTCGGGCCAACCTTGATAGTAGCGCAATTTATTTGTAAACATACGTATCGACCAGATTCCGATTAAGAAAAATGCCGTTACTCTTGAACCAATACCCCATTGAATATTTTCATTTATGGTTCGCGGCCAAGAGAGTATAAATTTATTTACGGTCGCCGTGGATATGAAATCAACAGTGAAAGAAGCCAATTACGGATTTACGATTGAATAAAACTAAAGAAATTATTATTTATGGCGGCGGCGGCCGAGTTATTCGAAAGCGTTTGAAAATGTCGGATCAAACATTCGCGGAGATATAAATATGGGAGCCGGCTTCCAGCTTCAAAATAAACATCCCCGAAGCATTTTCGCTTTTCCGAGAATCGCTAATATAGTGCAGTGGCGGTGAGCCACAAATACCAATCTAACAATGGCACCGTCGGTACATTTCTAGCATTTTTCCCGCAGCAATTAAAACGAGTTCAAGATACCTTGGGTAATCTCTGTATAATTTATTTAAACAATTAATTACTCAACGCATTCCTGGCACGCTCGTACGTACGGCCGGCAAAGAAAAAAAAATACAACAATGATAACAACAACCGTTCTAAAAATTATTGACATCGCGAATAGAGCTCGCGTGGAACACCGCAACAGTTCGATTATTGCGTTGCCGTCGACGATCGACGCAACATCCTAACAATGGCGAATATTTTGCGAAGAATTTTTGAATCGTGTTCGCGTTATTTAATTCAAATAGGCCAATTGATCAATGACACATTGCACACGCGGCGACATGACTCAAATGTATCATTAAACACACTAAAACACTGATAGAAAACGGTCTTCAAACACTTCATCAACAGAACAACGTAGTATTACTTAAAAAATGATCAAAGATAATCCTTCGTCTTCATATTGCTGCTTTTAGACAATTAAATAGTTTAAAGTGCAAAATTCGGATTACAAAGTAGATGAAGATGGCACTAACATCACAATGGCAACGTCATAAGATAGTCATCCATTACGTATATGCTTTATTTTAAAAATAAAAAGTATCCTCTCTATAATTGTGATCATGCTCTATCCGACTTTCACCTGTTTAGTCCTCTGGGAGAATCTTATGGCAGAGACTAAACCTCAAATACAATACTTGTGAAGAGTTATGCAGACGTGTCGACGTATCTTTTCAATTTTCGGTTTTTTAAAATTCTAGTTCATCAGACTCTCATATGTCTAGATTCACTTCTTCACCTCATCAAATGCGTTTTTTAAAGAAAGGTTATGTCAATTAAATTATCGAAAGGTTGAATGAATCAAGCTAAAGTGTGAGCCACCAATGGACGGTTGAAAAATGATTCCTCGGTTTGAGTAATCTAAACATATTCAGCTCTTCTGTGATCATCGTATTATAACGAGCACTGTTGATTGTTAAACCTTTTTCCTACGTGCATTCCAACATGCAATCTGCATCTTCGTGTCATTGATTTTATTGATGAACCGCTCTATCCTCCACGAGATATAACAGTACACGAAAAGGGCTGTCCAGTTGCGGATGTTATGTAACTTTGCTTTGTAGAATTGGTCCATCAAACTTTCAATTCTTTACTCATATAAAAGCAACCTCAAAGAGGTGATGATTAACTTCTGTTGAATAATGCATTCCAATTTTACTAGTTAGCAGAAAAAAATATCTTCTAAAGCCGGAATGCTGATAATTTTCGACTCTCGAGTATTTCAATTCAACAATTATCGTTGCAGCCACATCTAGGTGATGTCATAGTTTGATTAAGCTCTCGGTGAATGAAAATTGTTAAGAAAGATCTAGTTGAAATGTGGAAAAATGCTTTGCAATACCCACGCATTCGACAACATGCCCGAAAATGGCTTTCTTGCTTTTCAATTACTTATTACAGTGAATCTACATTCTCCTGGCAGAGCCAATTTAAGGCAGCCAAGGTCTCGATTGACAAATACGTAAAATACCGAAAAGTAGACAAAACCAAGTCATCAATTTAAACAACATGATGCCAGTAAATACGATAAATATAAAAAAACGGTTTATTTTTCCTATATGATAAATTAGAAATTAACCCCCTAAGTATCAACCCCAATTAAAA
Organism: Philopotamus ludificatus; assembly: GCA_022495035.1. Classification (NCBI taxonomy): domain Eukaryota; kingdom Metazoa; phylum Arthropoda; class Insecta; order Trichoptera; family Philopotamidae; genus Philopotamus; species Philopotamus ludificatus. The sequence continues at coordinate 27,464 of JAGXCT010031315.1, forward strand.
CTGAACTCATCAATACGATTAAGCATTCGTTACCTAGGTCACGATTCGAGCAAGCAATGACTTCAAACATTTCTCAAACGTTACATAATTTATTTTATCGCGAATCAATGTAAAAAAAATATCAAAAACAATGGACATATTTTAAATTGTTAAATCGGAAACATGACTTTCGTGAGTAAAAATGGCGTGAAACAATAATAACACGACATTGCGAAATTCTTGTAAAATTTCAATAAAATCATCAAGATAATAAACGTCAGAGACGTGATACATGAATAAATTACGATATACACATTTTAACGTATAATTAAATATGTGGGGTATTTGAACTTATCACAGAACTGAATCATGAGAGATAAGAGAGCCCACCTCGATTAGACATACGAAAAATATGCTGACCACATCCTTATTAATTATAATAGCGCATATCAAATTTCGCATTTTCGCCTCGTGATCTGCGCTAATATGTCTCTACTATCGTAAAATATTAAAACATAATGTAAGACTGTCGCCGAACGGTGGACGCGCATTGAATCGAAATCGGTCGCATCCGACAGAAACGATTTCCTTTCCTGGATACGTCCGGAAGTAACAATCTCCGTGCGTGAAATAAGAAACGATTGGTAACCATCGGAATTTATTTGGCTAAAAAAAAAAGAGTAAGCGAAACAGTGGAGATTCGCCCCGAGTAATAAATAATTAATCGAGCGATACTTACGATTGACATGATTAATGTAATATGCTCCAACGGTATGATCGTACGCCTCTTCCCAGCCCAATGGCAGTTCATTGCCGACGCAGTCAGCAAACGTTTGCGGTTTTGTAAATCTGAAAACAAGCGAAATAAAACAATTAAATCACACGACAAACAACACATTTTAACTACTTGAATTGAGCCGACAATAAAACGACGGTGGTGTTGATACAACACCGGTTCAATTTGACGAGTACGTGCGAAAACACTCGAGATAAGAGATTCCGTACGATTCTTTGATGTGATTCGCACCTAAATATATATAAATATAATTCGATTGCATCGCTGAATTATGCAACGCCGAAAGACAACGAATCGACACGGGGAATCGTTCAGGAATGCGTTTTCAAACAATAATAAAAAATAAATTAATAATTATCGACGCGGTGTGCAAATCTGTGCGTTTGGTTATTGCGACGGTGATAAACGCCGGAAATAATAAAAATTCTTCGCGTACCATTTTGGTACTGAACGTTTGAAATTCGACAGGCAATAGTCGATATATTTGCATAATGATATCTAATGTGGAAATTCTCAGAAGAATTTTTTTCGTATGTATCTCTGCGTTCAATCTAACATTTCCTCGTGATAAATGAAAAAATATGTATATACGCACCATTTGCATAATTCTTTAATATCATCAGGCATATTTTCTGATCTTTGGATATGGATAAATAACACCACGAGATCAATAAAAAATATTCTTCCGAGATATCGAATAAACAAAATGACAAGAAATCGCGCTGCCATAAAATATAATGTCAATCATTGTTTACAACCACAGTGGTTTCCGCTTAATCGGGACGCCGGTCATTGGATCAAATAAAGAAACTGATAGTAATATACTTCTGTTATTTAGGACACGATTCCGTTTAATTAGGACAGTAAATTATCAACGCTTTTTCCCATTTTTTGAGTTGTTGTTATAATTGTTAGTCCAAGATTTTTTTTGTCAGTAATTTTACGGTAAATAGGATACCACGGTTAAATTTTTAGGATTTTTCCATTAAACGTACGAAATATTATGTAAAAAGATATAAACTTCGGTTCTACTTATTTTAATTTAAGAATTAATTACTAATTTAATAAGTTTAGATATATTATTTTTTATGTTTGGGCTTGTTATATCCCAATTAAACGGTATCTACAGTATTTTTAATCTCTCTTAATTTTTTTAGTCTTTTTCTTAGATAATGCTCTTTGGAAAGAAGTATAGAATCATCATATATGCTGTATAATCTCGTGATTCAACTTCTAAATGATACGTCTTATCTACAAATAAATGCATACATATATTGCTTTATTTTTCGACGAGTTCTAAATGTAACTGTTCTGTGTCAATAATGAATTGAGGATTTAGCTGAATCAAGGATTTGTATACGTCATTATTAATCAATACAGCCTCGTTTATGCGAATGATATTGACATATTTGCGAGATCATCAAGAATGTCAGCGGATAATCCGAGCCGCAAAAGCATGGGCCTTGAAGATATAACAGAATATATGCTATAGGATCAAAAGTCGATGACACAGCTTTGAAATCATCTGAATTTCTCGTGGATATACCAATGAAACCAGAGCATAATGAAGGATCGCATCGAAGCAAATTCCACTCGAGGTAGATAAGTCAAAGTCTGAGTAATTAATAAACATCTAGAAGAGATACATCCCGATAAAAGACATTTGAAGCTGCACTGGTTGTATAAGAATGGTTATATCTTTCATTGAGGTAACCAGATTCATGTTTTATGTTTCAAGGTTGAGATACAGTGAGCTACTAAAAATATTTATGGTCAATAAGCCATCCTGTTCTCGGAGCAAAAGAAGACGAAAGCTAGCTGGCGTCTGGATTGTATACAACGGGACGCTGCATCATTGGAACTGGAGCAGCATTGCTCCAGATGAGGCAATGGTACTACGATGGTCCTCAAATTAACCGATTTTAATATTTATGTACTGTTTAGTACTTGCTTACAAATTTCGGTAATAACTATTGTCCTCAGTCATCTTATACTTCACAATAAAATAAAATGTATTGAACAGACATAATGTTATGCAAGATTTATATTATACAAAGAAAAATACAAAAAGATATTCTTTATTGGGATTTCTCTTTAGTCATGCAGCGTTACTCATCAATTTCTTTCCGAATTAGTGTGTATATAAACAAAAGTCTTATCTCGAGTGTTATACTTTCTCAATGAGGGACATTATAGACGTTTTAACGCACAAAGAAATCGGTGATTACTCGTCGAAGCAACGGACCTATCCTATAAACAACATCATAAAGGTTCGGCACGTGCTGCACCTTTGTAGTATTGTGGAAACCCATTGTTTGTAGGGCACATTCCTGAGATAAGGGCATGCGGCAAAGCACACCGAATGATAAGATAAAGCTAGGAATGCTGACTGATAAGAGCATTTCTCCGCGTGTCGCAAGGACGCCACATATCGACGATAAAAGAGGCAGTGTGAAAATCGGCATTAGCGGATAATCCGCACGGTCGCTGTTCATATTCTGACCGAGATAACGCGAAAGAGGATTACCGCAGCGATGAATAACATTCCAAATATGCGCTCATTGCGAAGTGGAATACGGATATTTTCATAGTTTACTGCACATAACGAATTCTGGCCGGTTCGCGTTGGCGTTTGGCCACATTCCGAATTTTTTTTCGAATTCTATTCGAATCGAATTAATGTTTAGTTGCTTACACAGCATTTTCCCATCGGCCCACAAATTACCCTATCGAATGAACAACGCACACGTTACGCAATGCAACATTGACGCAACAAACAACATTCTTTCCATACGTATAACCCCCCCTTCTCCCCGCTCAACCCCGGCAATTATAAAATATGTAACGAATCTCGCGGAAAACCGACCTCTGTTAAATAATATGAAATTCCGATGACACATGCCGAAAAATTCCGATCGAATGAGACGGATCCATCATTGTCCGAGCCGTGCGTCGGCCGTTACATTATAATATTCGCACGAGGCGAAAATCCGCATTGTTCAATGGATGCACGGCGCTGCGGATCATCGTCCGAAGCAGCAGAATGAAGCAATGGATCGCGTGATGCTCGTAGAAAATTACATGGGATGGCGCGCAGAAGAGATTAGAGAGACGTGTGAAGGTGCAACGTAATTCTCTCTTGTTCTGGCGCTCGAGAGGCCGAATCTGGATCCGCGATAGCAGCCATTGTGATTGATTGCGTTTCGTAAACATCGGAATGCTCAAACATCTTCATCGGATACACGGCGGTAAAAAAAAATTCGTGGAATTGTTAATGTGTCTATAATCCGCCTTTGGTTTGGTTCGATTTCGAGAATTCTAATGGCGTGACGTCGAAAAATGTTGACATATGGAGGTGAGTCAAAAATTATTCGCAATGGCCGTAGAAAATATTTTAATTAATTTTAGAAAAGAAATATACATAATTCCACTCCTCGAAATGCGTCCAGGAAACTAAACGAATCGATTCTGATCGTACAAGATCACATGATGATTAGTTTTCCGAGATTCTCAGGAGCTATCGCTACGAGGAAGAGTTATAACAATGAACGGTTTCAAGCTAAGAAATTGATGATATGCTTCATAATTTGGTGGATATTTTGAATTTGTTTGGACTGAGCTCTCGCGGCACGTGTCACTAGTATGTTTCAGCTAGAAAAAACATCACACTCGTGCAATAGAAGCGAATATTGCTGTTTTTTTTCGCAATTGTAGGATTCGTATTAAAAGAGTTATTCGAGAAAAATAACGAAGATAACTTTATCAGAATTATATTCGTGACAAATGAACTTGAGCTATTCAATGCGTTTGAGAAGAAAGAACTCTACCAAGAAAAGTTTAACAATCACAAAAGGTTTAAGTACAATGCTCGCTGAAGAGCTTGAGACTTCGGATTAAGCATAGAGCAATGATTCCTCATTTGGTTAAGATGGACCCCCCAGGGATCGATTTCGTCTGGCAGGGGGTCTATGTCAAGGAGAAAAAAAATTGGGGTTCCTCATGATCGCGGCACATTTCGGCTGGATCAAGAACAAACAAAGAACTCACGTTGAAGTTTTTGAACGGGTTTTCTGCATCATAGCTCAGAATAATATTCCTGTTCGCAAGGAAGTTTTTAATAACTTTTCCATCTTCATACCTAGTGGAAAGAAGTTATAGCGCGACGCCAATCTTCTTACTAAAAATAACGGAATTTAAGACAATACCTCACTAATTTGAATCCAAATACTGAACAATTACTATCGGAGCATCTAGTTTCGTCCCTCGCATTAAGAGCATTATTTTTAAATTCATTTTATATTCGAATGTGACTAGGTTTTTTTTTAAGTCGTTCCAAGTTTTTAAGTTAATAATTTTAGAAGAAATCAATATGAGGCAGGCATTGGGAAATGCTGTAGCATCCATTTGGTAGTTCTGAATTGTCTTTACATCAGACACTCGTCTGTTTGCTACCTTAAAAGTAGACCTGCACGAAGAAGATGAACTTTTTATCATAAATGTTATTTAACACGCTTTTGTTATTGCATCTTCTTGTTATTTAGCATGCTTTATGTTAAATAACAAGAAGTAAAAGTCTTGTATTTCATCACTATTAACGACAAACATCTTCAAGAATATACTAGTGTTCGAAATGTACTATCTACCATAAAATACCGCAAAATAAATATCGCCTTCTAGAATCAATAATAAAATACAAGCAGTCGCGGAATATTCGTAACTGGACTGGCCTCGGAGTGGAAGAACTATTTCATCTCGCTGAAGACAGGGAGCAGTTTGTTTTGTCATTCAGAGAGCAGACGGATAAAACATGTAGACGCCTACGTCCGAACACGGACATGGCACCTTAAGAATTTCCTCATTAAAACGCCTGAACTACGAGCCAAATATGCACAATTATCTTCACTCATTCATCAGAAGGGCATCTTAGTCTTCTATCTTATATTTTTCGATCGTGCTCTTCTGTATAGAAGAGCAAGATCGAAAGAGTTTATGACGATTGAATGTATAACTAAAAATGGACATTGCAGATATCTTATGGACAGCAATAAGAATGATTTACTTCTTCTTTAAATAGCTTTCAATGACACATCAATAAATACGTGGCGAATGATACTTTAATCATGTTGCGTTGACACGAGCTTTTCTATATTGTAATTTCTGAAGAATCTTTCGTATCTAGAATAATATATATTTTTATAAATAATATCGAGTTCGAAGAAGTCGATAATCGCGGCAGAGCAATCTAGCTGCCGGATCGATCGGTTGACAGGTATCTGCGAGACGGCGACACGCGGAGAAGACTGGTTGACAGCGTCGGAGACGTTTTTAAGGAGCGAAATGCGCTCCCGATTTGGTGGTGTCTGATAAAGGCGAAGGAGGTGGGGTCCATTGAGTCGGAGACGAGTCGTCTCTTTGGCACACACGCACACACATGGCACGCTTCTGGCGATACAATAAATCGATCGCATTCTGCCATATGACACAAATACTAAAATAGCCGCGGCGGGAGACCGCGAGGGGCCGCAGCCCGTGGGCGACCTCGGTAGACCGCGAGGCGGCCGCCTCCGCGCCCGTCTACCAGCGTCCCTTTGTCGCGCAAACCACCCATATTCGGAACCGTCTCGTCTGAGCGTCCGAAACCATTTTTTTTGTCCTAAAATGCTTACATAAAAGCGACGCGACGGACTCCCGCTAGAGATGCCGTAATATGCATACATAGACGGCTTTAGAAATCCGTCTAAAAGGATGAGAGCGGCGCAAGAATGCGCCATTGAAGCGCGGAATGCCTTTGAAATCCTTGGCAATGGGAACGCTCCTACATAAATAACGCGTTTCCATGACAGTTTTTACGCGGCGCAAAATTAGATTTTACATCGAAACCCTTTACAGCTACGGAATTCCGCAAATAATTCAGAAATGCGGGAGAGAGGCGGACGGGAGGCGACGCTCGGTTTCGCACTCTAGCTATTTGACACGAAGAATCTGTCGTCGCCGCCGATGGAATCTAGCCAAAAAATATCACACGTTTTTCACGAACGAGAGACGGGGAAAAAATATCGAAATTTTTATCAAACTCGCGGGACGAGCTCGAATCTTTATAAATACATATTCGGCGGAAGTCGATGCGATAATTCAAATTTACCTGTCCGCTCTCCGCGCGTTTAACCGCGGCGATAAAATTAATTTGACAGATCTGTCAAAGATTGATCGCGTCAAATAATAATCGGCATTTGAATTTGCATCGCGAATGAAAAAAAAAATGGTTGTTGACAATGCGTCGCGCGACACGCACGACATTCATGTTTCCGCACATGTGTCTCATACGAATTCGCCATAACACGAATGCGGCCCTCGACCCATTTATCATTCAATATTATGGTCATCGAAATACCATTTTAAAATCGTAATATGTAACATAAAAGCGGCGTTACGACACGAGAGCGTTGATAACTTGAAAAAATTAACAGCTGTCAGATTTTATGTCAAACGTATAGAAAGTATGCGTGTACGTATAATACGGACATATGTGTGTGTGTGAAAATGATTAAAATATTCATTTTTGTTATAATGGATGCTGCGTCGTATGGGAGTAGGGATCCCTCGGTTAACGCGATATCGTGGCGGAGTGGTAGAGCTGTAGAGCGCGTGGGCGGAGGAATGCCGCGAGGGCGCCGCCCGCCCGAGGAATGCGCCGCTCAAGGTGATGCACGCGCACGCGCACGCCACGCACTCGGCCGCGCCTTATCAGCGGCCCGGTGTTGCCAGTAAACAAAAACACAATGGCCGCTACGATTTTCAAAATCATATTTTGCCGCGCGATCCGTTCGAACGTAAGCAAACGCGTTCGATAATTGGGGGGCTCTCTCGTCGATCGAAACGAACGATACGGATTAATTAATTATTAATTAAAATATAATTATATTTGTACGGGCGACTCGTAACCGCACATTTGTTTGAGATTTAAATCGCGGCTGGAATGTGGCAGCGGTTCAGCGGTGCATAACATTTCATTAGCGAAAATAATTAAATTTATGTTTCAGCAGAATCGAAGAATTTTTGTCTAGAGCAGCGATTCTCAACCGCACGATTCTAAATTTCGCGGACTGTATAAATACAATTGATGGACATATTTGACGTTTATTGTATTGCGCACATTTTTTTTACTTATGAAAAAAAAACTAGACATCATCTTAATGATGCGTGAGCCTCCGTATTCATCGGATACGCCCCCTGCGACTTATTCTGATACTCAAAGATGAAAAAAGACTCGAAAAAACAACATGTTGCCAACATTGATGAATCGCCGAAGTAGCTAAACATAAAGCCAAAAATTGCGTTCCAGAAATGCTTAGCATATTAAAAAAAAGCATCTGATGGATATTTTCGAGAAAATCAAAAAATCTTTTGAAGTTAGTGTGGCGTGAGATAAAATAACTTCTGAGGATTAAGCCTGTCAATTATTTTTTAACCAATTGCATTCACACACAAAAATATGGTAGAACGCACTTTCTGTATCCAAAATATTTTTATATTCTTAATTTTACCAAGATATGGTCAAAGATTATTGGGTTACAATCATTACTGTTCGATAAACAATAAAAAACCGAGGATGCTGGCCACAGATTTCGATTATAATTTATCAAATCCAGACATCATCTATTACATATTAGTAAAAAAAATAGTTTTTCTAAGATAATTCGTTTTAAAATTTACGTCTATTTAAAATTTTATTTAAGACACGGAAATAAATTACTTTGTGAAGGTGATTTTCAATACGGTCATCATTCCTATAGCGCCGAGATAGGTACCACGCTATAGAAGACCAGACACCCATACAAAATTTGATTTTTCCAAATGTAATGGAAAGCAATACAATTCCATTCACATTATATTGCCTTGTAATATTTTGGGAATCACTATAGGAGGGACTGTCGCACACACCGCTCTATAGCAGGGTTGACTGAATGAATGAAAAAAAGATCTCCAAGTTAATTAAATTAAAAGTACATTTTTATCCATAAATCTCACTGTAATAATAATCTTGACAAAATGCGTTTTACGAGTTTTCTGTCATTAATTTTGATTGATTCGAACAAAACGTCCATTACAGCCCACGTTTCAGTTAAAACTCAATACCGGATGATCTAAATTTCTGCCCTTTGCCGAACGAAGGTTAAGTGATCTCTCAAAAAAAAAAATACATTCAACACATTCGACAATAAAACGCATCTTCAGTCATAGAATTCACATCTAATGCGTTGGCATTGATTCATTTTTAATAGCGGCACGTTTCGCCATATCGAGAAGCATTGAAGAGCTAGGACACGACGACACATGTCATCGCATCGGAATTCATTTCGTATGTGTGAATTTGTCTTGCGTATATGAAATTCCGATAGATATATTTAAATGTACTTCTATTTTCGGCGTATCGCATCATTAGAACTCGTTTTCGATTCTGCGGCAACGTCCGTCGCAAAAACGACAATTGCACTCAATTGTTGATGAATGGAATATTTAATAATTGCAATCGTGAATAACTCCCCCCCATAGGGCCCCACGTTACGATTGTGTATACACACAACAATGTTTACACGTTTGTATTTTTTTTTCGAGTATTTCGAACCAACGAGAGAAACATATGGTTCTCGTGTGATAAATTTATTAGTCGCCGAGATAAAAGAAATTCCTTTGCGCACATACGCGAGAGGAAAGAGCGCACATATGCGCGCAATGAAAACGAAAATAAATGTTTACGTAATTAATTGACATTTATTTATGCGATATATCGCCGTTCGGCGATAAATCGTCGCCTCTTTCGGCCGCAATTGCGGCTTTCCTCGGCCGGATCGGATGCTGCGCGTGAAGAAATTCAACGGGCCGTGGGTGTATAATATGAATTATTTTATACCAAATATCTAATCACGGCGAGCTATTTCGACACGTGAATTTATTATGGGGCCGAAGGCCGAGGCAGATTCATATTCAAGGCGGATTCGTTTCATACGTTTCGGTATGCCGGCTCCTCGGCGCGGACTCGCCGAACCAAACTCAACAACCATTGTTTACAAATAAACAATGTTGACAATGGACACTGTTGACAAACAGTCGACGCGTTCTTCGGGGTGACGTCCGACGTGCGATCCGATCCGTCTTATCGCCATTTTCCGACGGTATCTGCGACGGACGTCTGTGCACAATGTTGCGCGCCTCTGCTCTCTCGCATTCTTCCCGCAATTTACGATTACATATTGATTTTGCAAAATAACAGTGTGCGGTATGCAGCACATATTTCGCACGCAAATGTGGCAACAAACATAAAAGTTGTCAATGACACCGGCAGCGTTCTTGGATGCCGATGTACGTGTCTTTTTTTTCATCTCTCTCCGTCCGAAAAGTGTTTAGTTATATAAATAATTTTCTAAAATGGCGACGACTCCAAATCAAAAGCAAATAATGTAAATAAATAATGTAATTTGTCGACACGCCGTATACGAGAGCCGAGGCTGCGCCAAAAAAATGTTTTTAGCACAAATCGAATTCGGAATGTTTCATTATGCAATCCGAGCGTATGTATGTGTGTGTGTATTGAAATGAGAAAAACTTACTAGCAACTTTCTTTTTTTTAATTGGCGTCTCTTACAAATGTATTGAAATGAAAAATAAACAAGAAAGCAATCGCAATGGTTTCATTGTGGATTTGTAATACACACAAAATATAACAAAACCACAATTTAACGCAAAGAAACAGAACAAAAAGATACCAAATTAATAAGAACATAATCCAGAATGAAACTGTGAGAATATCATAACAAAAATCGTCAATTGGTAATTGCAAGCATTAATTTGACAATTTTATAATGAAAATGAGTTCGGGAAGAGCTAAACGCATTCATTTGAAAATATTGACTCTTAACATTGAGATAATCTCATTATTATTCAGAGAAGCTTGGAGTTAACATTCAGGCGAAAATATATTTCATACATAAAGCACGATAACGATGTTCTAATCTCTCTATTCAGCATTAACCTTTTACACTTCAAATCAAGTGGGATTAGATTCATTTAATCAATTAACTAAATAATAGGGAAACCAATAAGTAATCGCGTATTTTATGAACCGAGGTTTTGAGTTCAATTTACTTAATAAATATTGTTCAACATTATTATCGTTAAATTTTATTATTATGGATAGAATGTCCATACCCTAGGCTGCCTTATCGCTGCAATTCTTCATTGTCAAGACAAAGAATTAATCCCTTTTTACAATAAATTTTAGCCGGAGAGGAGAAGTGGATCGTTTACGACAATATAAGTCGAAAAAGACGACAACTCTCTCCGAATCAACCAGTCATTCCAACTTCTAAGCTCGGATTAACATTTCGAACACATCTTCTATGTATTTTATGGGATTTGCACGCGGAATAATTCACTATAAATTATTAAAAACGGGTGAAACAGTTACTGTAGACCTCCATTGTCGACAAATGGAATAATTAAATCAGAAACTGCAAGATAAACGTTCAAGTTTATTTGTACGACGTCATAGAGCAAGAATGACATGTGATTAAATCAGGAGTTAAACTGTGAGGTTTTATCACACCCTCCATTATATTTTCAGGTCCTAACCCTAAGAGAAAAACGTTTTGGAAATGCTACAAATATTGAAAACCAACAAAAGAGATGGCAAATAGTTGTAAACAATGGATTTCATTTTAACAGACAAACAATCTGCAATTCAAATTCGATTGCACGTCTCCATACCTGGAGATCTCTAACAAGATTTAAGGAATGCCAAACAAGCCAAAATTACTGACTTTATAGCTTTAAACGCAAAAGAAATTAGCATTTACATTTAGAGTTTATAAATATTTCCATGAATCAAACACATTTTTATTATGTTAAGCTATTGGAATTTACTTCAAAAGTATGTTTGTTTATTACAAGTTTTCGGACCTTATCTCTACATTCTGTACTGGTACTGAGTCTCTTTTAACCGATCCTTCATGGAGGCTCGAAAACAAACGAGTCGTCCAAAGGGGGTTTTATCAGAGACCCCAAGCATTTTCAAGTCAAAAATAGTTATTCGTGACATGCTTCATAATTTGAATGTTTTAACTAATCGATATGACGCGTAAATGACTCGCACTCGGCAATGTCTCGCCGCCGACTGAGTTCTTGCGTTACGTGTCACTCGCACTTGACACATCGTACCAGATGCGAGCAAGAAAAAACATCACGCCCATGGCAACAAGAGTGAATATCGTTGTTTTTTCGCAATTACGGACAATAAAGCTCATTGATTATTTATAATACTTATTCTTTCGACTTTTTTAGACAAATATAAAAAGTTTATGGGCATGCAAGATTTGTATTAAAAGAGTTATTAGAGAAAAATCAAAAACTTGGGGCCAATAGACCCAGAATTATAGATCAAACATTGCATGTATTACGTAAATTACATAATAAATAAATAACGCGATTTCTTACTGGCCCCCCTAATATAGTATATTAAAAAACTACGATAAATCTTTGGTTTTACGAGTAAAAATGTAAGAGACGATCTGCTGAAAAGAAAGAACACCATTTATGCGGATCAATAGTTTGATAAATTCATAAAAAGATACTCGCTTCACAATTTCGTTTCGCAATAATAATAATAAAAAAAAATATGAAGTACTTCGACTTGCCAAAAAATTAGAAAGCACGGTGATTAATATCGATCGTCGAACGTGCTTTGAAATTTCAACGAGATCTCAAAAATATTTGCGCTCAATATGACGAAATTCATAAGGAACAAACATTAGTCACATTTTTTTTTATTTCAATAAAGCTGACATGTAGTATTCCGGCGATAGTAATGAGCCTGCGTTGTCAATATCTGTGGCCCACGACGAGAGCGACATTGGACCAATTAGTAATAATAAAAAAATAATATTACGGCGCGTATTTTTTGCAACGCAACGCACAAATTCGCGGAATGTTTAAATTAAAATAAGTTTTTTTTATAAATATATGTACACACCATTAAAAAATCAAAAGAAAATATTTATACAAGTGCTTGATTGCGCATTTGGAGGAATGGTATTTAATTGTTTATCGAAAACAGATGTGTTATTACAATCTCCTAAAAAAATGTATCCCCGTTGTAAAATTAGCAACCGAGAAATATTTTTTTTATGCCGTCCATGTTTCATTCAGATCGTATCGACGGTCCGAGAGCAGTTTCGGCTATATTGGCGCGCTATACACATATAGAACGTATCGGCGATCGAAATGCGGATACGAACGCAGCTCGCGCGTACTACAGAGAGACGGATATGGGGCTTCGATTTAAATTTAGAAGAAAAAAAGAGCAAACAAAAACTAAATCAATATAACAGAAATTAAACCGACGCGGCGATATTCGATCGCCGGGCAAACAAAGAAGGGTCGAAGACAATACCGGAGGAATTCGCGTCGGACGACGAAAATCGCGCGAAAATTTCGGAAAAGAGCAAAGAAGCGACGCACATTCCGGCGGATTCCGCGACTGGGACGACTCGACGACGGCGAAAGGTCGTCGCCACTCGTCCGGCTACCTCACCCACCGCCACTCGCGCTCGTATAAATAAAACCCGCGAATCTGCATATTTAATCGCAAATATTTAGTCGCGAATTTTGAGTTTTGCAGAGAGGAGACGTCGTCGGCGCCTCCCGCTTCCTCTCCGCCTCCGCGGTCGCAACAACACGTCGAATTTTCAATCGGTAATGAGAAAAACGTGACGCGCATACCGCGCATGGGAAAGAATTTTCGAACCGGTCGTCTCCATTTCGGGCATTCAGATCGATGCATTAATATCCGTTTATCGGATGAAAAAAAAATCATAGCAACACAATAAATTACGAAAACGCTACCGAGATAAAATTTCAAAAATGCGCCAATAAAGATTCCGACTTCCGATAGCGCGGGGCGTTTCGTTCGCATAGGTGTTTCGCCGGCAATAAATATTCCGCGCCATCGGACCGCTACGTTAAACAATTATTCGCAAAATGTGCAAAATCCATAAACGTTTAGCGGCGATATTTATTGTCGCGCGTTCGAGGGCGAACAATCATAAAAAATAGTCGTCGGAACAACATTCGAGCCTTTATTGTGAACTTGAGACGATGCATTCCATGAATACATTATCGAGGAATTCAGTATGCATAATCCTCCTCCTCTCGGCGAGATGGAATCTCAATGAATTATCCGCGGACGCGATCTCGAATCGTTCAATGGTCACTTTAAAAACGACGCATCGAAACGAACACTATTTTTACGCGGCAGATACGTCCCAGATGCGGGCGCGTAAAAAAAAACGATTGTCGACATAACTAAGAATAAATGCGAATTTCGGTTTTTTTTATTTGCACGTAAAAATACGGCATTAGCTTAATTTAATCTCTACTACTCCATGGGTCAGACGTATTAGCCTAAAAGATTTTTTAGCAGACAACTTGAACCAAGTTTTTATTAATCAGATCAAACCTTTTAAATGATTCTTATTCATTTTCTCAACGAATATCTCTTATAATAAATTTGTAAAAAAAATATACATATTTCAATGAACTCATAGAATCGATTTAAAGTGGACGTCATTTTTCTTAAAAAATAAAATTATAATTCACAAGGTAATAATCCTAATTCAAATCCTGTAGGCTTCGTCATATACAAAGTATACAATCTAAATAAATATAAAACGATTAGCAAATGCATCGCGGTTCATTCAAAATACAAACATCAGATATGACACTAAAATTAGAGATTACTAGAGATCTCTTTTTAAATTCACTAATGATAAACTTTCACAATACACTGAAATCCCGTTTTTACGTTTTAGAAGAGACTGAAGAAGAAAAAATGTACAGGGAAAATGTAGATTCGTGCAAATCGTCCGCAAATAGCGAGAAACGTGAATTCCGGGGGCGTAAAAACGGGGTTTCACTGAATAAATCAAGATTTATCTTAAATATTTCATACTCTATTTTTGGTAATTTTCTACTGGGGTAAATAATATTGGTCTGAGGAGACGATTGAAATAAAATCGAGAGAAACAATTTATTAAACGCGAATTAATGTCGTCGAATTGTCACTTTTCGTCATAAAATTTATTTCTTCCGCAAGGTGGTCGTTAAAAGACGAGACGAGTTTCGTTTATAGAGAAATGTAATAAAAAATGCGTTATAGTTCGTTGCGGAAGTAAAACTAAGTTCTTTTCTAGCAAAAAAAAATATATTAAAAAATCTTTCGATAAGCTAAACAAACTAGGAATATTTCGTTCCAACATTAATATAATATATATTGCGAGAAAACATCAAATTTGGAACATTATTAAGAAGAAACGTCAATCGTTTGACAACAATAGTTTTTTTTAAATAACTACACGAACAAATTCCGTATTGTTTGTGGATTTTCCGTTTCGTCTCCAGAAAATAATGCGGCGTTCCGACGTCTGTCGAGGTTGATAGTTATAATATCAATTTATTAACAATTTTAATCGTTTTTGATCACAGATATGGCACAATCGCTTTTTGGAATCTATATTTTAACGTTTGGCGGCGATTTTTAAGTAAAAATCGTTCATATTTTTTAATATTGGGGGGTTTGGGAGGACAGCGAGAGAATTGTCGATCGTTTGTGCGGGAAACGGGATAAAAACGAAGCGAAAGCGGCAAAAATGCAGACATCGCGGATCGACGGGCCCGGGCCGGTCGGCGATATTCGACGATTCGGCGACCCGTCGACGGGGCGGATTCTTCGCGGGGCCCTCGATCGACGTCGACGAAGACCGAGCGCGGCCCGGCCTTTCGCAACGAGGACCGCCGAGCGAGCGGCGAGCGGCGCAGAAGGGAATTCTCGCATTTGCATTTTTCTCGAGGAAAAGCCGTCCGACCGGCGGCGACGCCGCCTTCTCTCCGCCGCATTCCTGCGGCGAGGCTCCGCGCCCCGCGCCCCCCGCCCCTCCCCGGCGTCGAGGG
>JAGXCT010031316.1:3666-47634 GCA_022495035.1 Philopotamus ludificatus
TTCCTCCACCTCCGATGAACTCAGTTTTTATATCCACTGCCGTTTTAAATCGGTTGGTTGAGCAGAACCATTTTATAAGACGACCTTCGGGAGCGGTTATCTTCCGCTTTGGTCATGTTCCTTTTTTACAGACTCAGTTTTTTGGAATTTCTTTATAAGTCTAGTCACTACAGCTTTACTATACCACACCGATGCTGTAATTTTGCAGGTATTTTCATTTTCCTTGTATAAAGTCGAGTGGGTTCATTTCTTCATTTTAAAATGTTTATTTTTCATTATATCCAAAACTATATAACACTATACACTACTTCTGGTAAAACTAAGACATTAATATTTTTTTGCCTCAGTACATTTCAATGATCCCTACTGGATTTGCGTTTCAATCTCTGTGTGTATAACATAATTTATACATTTTCATAATATTTAATATTTAAAAAAACAAACGTTTTAAAATAAATTAATTTACCAACAATGAAATTCTCCTCACCTTCGAGAACACGTGTTAATATTTTTGGCATAAACATTAATGGCCACATAGCATCCGTCTTTAATAATAATTTATTACACTATCTGTTGGCTGATGCGGTGGACAATTGAAGTTTTAAAATAATAGCTTTGGATCAAAATATTATTATGGCATTGAGGTGATTTAAATATTGCACTGTATATTGCATTTGCATATTGCAATGCAAATGCAATTTAAATCAAACATATCGGCAACTCTCACGATATTATTGAATTTAATGAAAAATAAATGACATTTAATTAATACATCTTCCCGATTCTCTTTTTGCATGATTTTACATAACACTGTCAACACAACAAGAAAATGGATCGTTTTATTTTTTTACACCGATTATTTATTTGACACGGTTTCATAAAATTCGAGTTAAAGTGTTGTAAGACTTAGGCTCGAAATACAGCTACTTTACAACAAGAAAACAAAAATTTTCGCAGCACCTCTAAATATTTTACCCACGAGCAACCACTGTATGTAGCCATCACTCTGATATTGCAAAATATAGTTCCACGTTATAGGGGGTTAAGGTTTTTCAATTTTATTTTTGGATTTAAAGGAAATCAGTAAATCAAATATTTCCATTTTTTTTTACATTTCTACATTTTAACCAGCGCAAATGACTTAGCACACGCATTGAGCGATATCCTCTCGTATTTTGGCTCACATAATTTTCCCGCAACTTACGTGCAGGGCAGATCATCTCGACATTTTAGTAATAAATTTTATAAAATGCGCTAGCATATGATGAATACATATAATAAAAACTATTCCGGGATTATGTTTTATTCCAACCACAAAATATTGAATTAAACGTCAAAGAAATCGACGCTTATGGGAATAATTATTGTAGAGGTCTTATTGTGAGATAAGATCATATTACTAATAAGATTAACAGATATGCACGTGTATTACATAATCAAATAATTTTAAAAAAATGTGAGCATCGAGTTACTTGATTATAATTCGTTCCATGGATATAAAAGTAGAAAATATTTTCTGTTGAAACTTACTCTTAAAATTCTAGTAAAGCGTTTTAAAAAAAATACGTTATAGGGGGGTTCGACGTTATAGTAAAAAAAACCGCCGCAAACGTTATAGGGGAGGACGTTATAGGGAGGTTTACTGTACACTCAATTCTTTTTTATACGGGTTTGAAATAATACGGTCCACGTATACCTATAACGAACAAATACTATATTTTTACGCGAATAATTTACTTTAACACGATTCTCAGACATTAAATATTTAAATACAGTTTACCTCGATTTGTCCGGTAGATATGTTCCGCGTAAATCGCAGTACATCATACATACAAAAATATAAAATAGGTTACATAAAATAAAAATCCGCATATATAAAGCTTAGAACTTCATACAAATTTGGGAGATAGATTCCAAAAATTCGTATATTATACTGTCATGTTATTTTTAAAATAACACGATTTTTTTAATTTAAGAAACTAATCTTCAATTTTTCTGTGAATTCTATAACTTTTCTACGCGGTTTTTAAATCGTATATCTACCGTGCAAAAAATAGATTTCAAGGATTTATTTATGTAAGAAATTCAAAAAATTATAAACATCTCTAAATCTGAACTCTCGTAGCTCTCATATATTTTTCATTTATAAATTTATTAATTACGAATGTCACTTGCGTGCTATTATATTTATGAATTTAATAAAACTAAGACGAATATTACTTTCTGGACTTCCGGATGTTAAAAATTGATGCTATGTCGGGAAATATAGTGTGTAGATGTCTTCACATGTATAACCATAAATGGAAACGCGTTTACATTATATTATAAACTGGTTATCATTGAAGTTTAAATAAATTCAAGATCACTAGCGTGGTTAGTTCTATTATTGTGCCATACTATATAAAGAATAAAATAATTATGTACACATGTTGTCATTTCAAGTTGTTTCGTGGCAATTGGGGTGCACGCTATTTTGGGAACATTCTACAATGTATTAAATTACTATTCTACTATATAATCCATTAATTCAGAATTTTTAACCTATTGTATTTTTTTTTAATTTTAAGTTTTGTCTTAACGATATCCACATTTTTTTTTTTTAATCCTTGAAATCGTCCCGAAAACACAACATACACATATGTGCTTGATAAGCTATGAATCAATGTAGTTCTGCGATTTTAGAAAGAGTATTTTGAATGGGATAAGAGTCACTGCATTAAATTAAATAAATTTGTAATTCATTTACTTTTTGAGATGTCCTTGGTTGAATAAAATTATTTTCAAAATAAATATATCAATCAATAATTATAAATTCTAAGTTGCTTCTTATTTTTCACAGAAACTTTTCAAGCGTTGAGCATACATATTTGCAAGTGTGTGAATGAAATTCGAGAAATTAGTCGCAATTCTTTTAGACCAAGCCGCTTTCAATATCCTGTGCAAGGATCTTAATCGGATCAAATCTGTTTTTAAAACATTTAGAGTTTAAATTATTATTTTTAAATATCTTAAAATTTTAAATAATAATTTAATTCATGAGAAAATATTTTTAAAATAGAATTTACTTTACGATTTTCAACTCGTGAATGGTAAAGTTTTCACTAGTAATCAAATTATTATAATGGGGTAAATACAATGCATACTTTTAAAAATCTTTAATGATAGAGTGTTGGCTGGATTTATTATTTATTATAATATTAAAAATAACTACAATATTACCATTTAAATTATCATTTTTACACAGCAGTGATATATAATATTCGTTCTCGTCATGGTTGTTGAATTTTATCTTTTAATTTGACCAAACTGTTGCTCATTTAGTAGACTTCATTTTTTATGTTTGTTTACTAGATATTTGTTTGTGCCCGTAATATTTTTATTTTTTTAAATTGTACTAAAAAAAATGAAAATATTGATTAATATGCTATCCTACACTGGATTCTTCAAAGCTGCGCTTTCTCCTTGAAGTGGGACTTCTTCTGCCTTAGTTGCGTTTGGTTCATTTCTTGTTCCTGCATTTCGTGAATTCCATTTACTTTTTATCTTTGACCAATTTTTTTTAATAAGAATTCCAGCAATCATTACTATGACTATTGCAATAATAATGCCTATAGCTGGACCATTAACTCCTCTGGGTGTCACTGCTGATTTCGTTGGTGTTGTCTCTGGATCACTCGTTTTCAATTTTGTTTCTTCGTCGTCTTTATTTTGTGTCTCATCCTCTGGAACTACTACTTTTGGTTGTATATTATCATTCTTGTCCGATTCATTTTTTTTTTCGTCTGAAACATTTAATGGACTCTCTTTATTTTGTGTCTCATCCTCTGGAACTACTACTTTTGGTTGTATATTATCATTCTTGTCCGATTCATTTTTTTTTTCGTCTGAAACATTTAATGGACTCTCTTTATTTTGTGTCTCATCATCTGGAACTACTACTTTTGGTTGTGTATTATCATTCTTGTCCGATTCATTTTTTTTTTCGTCTGAAACATTTAATGGACTCTCTTTATTTTGTGTCTCATCCTCTGGAACTACTACTTTTGGTTGTGTATTATCATTCTTGTCCGATTCATTTTTTTTTTCGTCTGAAACATTTAATGGACTCTCTTTATTTTGTGTCTCATCCCCTGAAACATCTACTTTTGGTTGTGAACTATCATTCTTGGGTGATTCGCTTTTTTTCTCGTCTGAAACATTTAATGGACTCTCTTTATTTTGTGTCTCATCCTCTGGAACTACTACTTTTGGTTGTGTATTATCATTCTTGTCCGATTCATTTTTTTTTTCGTCTGAAACATTTAATGGACTCTCTTTATTTTGTGTCTCATCCTCTGGAACTACTACTTTTGGTTGTGTATTATCATTCTTGTCCGATTCATTTTTTTTTTCGTCTGAAACATTTAATGGACTCTCTTTATTTTGTGTCTCATCCCCTGGAACATCTACTTTTGGTTGTGTACTATTATTCTTGTCCGATTCATTTTTTTTCTCGTCTGAAGCGTTTTTTTCTCGTTTTAACTCATCCACTGGAATCTGTCTTTTCTGTCGTGTTTTATTATTATTTTTGTCCGATTCTTTTTTTTTCTCGTCTGAACCATTTGATTGACTGTCCCGATTTTCTTCTTTTATAACTACAAAAATCAATTAACCATTTAGAATAATTTGGAATAATGCATAAAAAAACTGAAAAACCAAATGATTTATAATAAAAACCTAATTTAATATCAGAATCAGCTTCTTCACATTTCTGACAAGAACTATCACACATTTCTAAATTCTTATGCCTTCTACAAATTTCCATTCGTAGTTTAGCCGAAATTTCATAAGTGAAATACAGTTTCTTCAAATTTCTTAATTGTTCAATAGACTCTAAAATATCCTAAAAACCCATAATTTAATACGTGTCCTTATTTTTCCATATTTTAAATTGTTATTATAGATTCTAATGACATATAAATACATACCTTTTCGGTCGTTTTAATCACACCAAAATCTATGGTCTCCAAATTGGGTAAGTTTTCAAAAGCCTGAAATTTATTAACAGTCGTATATATATATATACATTGAAATTATTTAATTATACTGGATCACATCATGAATAGGTATGGTTTTATTTTAATGGTTATCTGTTCATTCATGATTTTTTTCATACATTATTTTATTGTGTATAAGACATTATATACATGCATGGTCTCATTTTTTTTTATATAATAACTCTTCTGTATAATTCACGACAGCTGCTTATCTTATCTAATAATATTTTTGTACAAACATTTTTGCGCATTTGCAGTCAAAATGATATTTGTTCATTGAATAGTTATTTACCGAACAAACTGAGCAAATACACAATAGCCCCAGGATATTGATACCGATTTTTTAATCTTGTTAATGAATGCGAATTGTTGTTAATTCATTGATGATAATAATGACTTGATTGATGATAATAAAGGAACAAAACGATGAAAGGGATGAAATTTGTTTGAAGACTATTAAATATGTGCAAAATCTGTATAAAAAAAATCACCTACGTCTTTGTCAATTGATGAAATGGAAGATCCCTCTAAATTTAGGTTTATCAATTTTGCCATTAATGGAAAAAAGTCTCTTTTTAATGTGTCAATTCCATATATTTCTAACTGAAGTGTTTCAGTGTTTACGTCTATATCCTCCGGCAGTAATTTTAATTTTTTGAGTTTGCAAGTGGTGGTGATATCTATTTGGTCGTCTGAATTCGAGCGTCGGCATTTATCATCAATAATCCCATAGTCATATTCACCATATTCATTCGCATCATAACCACTTTCTGGTAATCCGCTCACAAGTGCCCTGTAAATATTAACATATTTATAAAACAATTATATTCAATTTACACAATTAAAAAAATATATATTACTTAGAATTAAAATTAGGTTAAATTTAATTAATATTTTTTATGTCAACCCTATTTAGGTGACCTACAATAAATGATTCTTGCAACTTTTAAATAAATTTATATATAAAGTTTGATTAAAAAAATTGTTGTTGTTATTGTGTATCGTATCTTAACTATAATAGCCATATTGTATGTCGATGTACTCTAATGAAGTGTCAACAGTAGTCAGTGCTGTGTTGTGATTAAAAGAATTGATATTTTATATTTCTTACATTGCATTTCGATTCTCTCTCAGTTGAGATTGGAAATGATATCCTTATATGACTGAAAACTTATATGTTGAAAACCCGGAATATATTAATCGTATTCTAACCGCTCTATGTTTTCTTTATAGACAATTTCAAAGCCTTGTAAATTGGCTATTACCTCACATATTTCACTTGTATCGCGCTCGTTAGTATCCAAAACAATCGTTCTACATCCGGTAAATTTGTATTCTACGATCAACCGAGTGTTTCTGATTTTATTTTGTATCAAGGTTGAATTTTTCCTTGTTACCCATTTTATTAAGTCGTCATCTTTATTATAAAGGGTTTCATGGAGGCCAGTACGGTAATGTCAGTTCATAAAAGAAATAATCACTTAATCAATGGTTTAAATTAAAAAAGAGACATTAAGTGCCAAAAATTGATAAAGAAGAAGCCTTATCTAGCCTTCTATGGCAATCTATTACTTTAATTACTTTTTTTGGTTTTTTTTGTGAACAGCATCATATCAAAATTTCCAGAAATTATCTTTCCGATTACTAAATGTACTCAGTTACAATTAACTACAAGAATTATAATATACTGGAGACATTACTGGTAAAATTAACGTTCTTTCAGTAATGAGTAGTGAAGTTACATAAACTTATTTTAATTAGTATAGTTTAACACGTAGATTCGTGTGATAAGAAATGCTGTGCATCATCGTGTTCATTATTAGTAGTGAAACATGCTATCAATATTATTTGGAGTGCTCCATAAATCATTATTAATTTATTATTAAATAATCTTATTTAATAATATTACATTTACCGCTTTATCATCTAAGAACTCATCCTAAGCGCAAAACGAGGCCTCACTGTTTGTTGCTAATAAATAATATGGTATATTGCAGAAAACCATTATAAAAAATGGAGATAAACATAGTTTAAAACTATATTCACCTGAAGCAGATAAATAATTCATGCTTGCCATGTTGTTAGTGTCATCCCGTTATTGTTCCCAGTTATAAAAATACCCCTCTTCCCCTAACTATTGCCTTGATTCTGACATATGTTACATTACTTCATTACATTCAGCTACATTTTGAGTGAGAGTGGTGGATTTACAATATCAATAAAGCTAATGAATTTCAGATACTGAAGTTGTGCAAAAATGATTAATATAAAAAATTGAACTTACATTAGACACAGTACCATCACTAATGAAAGATTTTTCCAACGGAAAAAAAACATTTTTGTAGTTAAAATACTTTTTATTTACAATTATGAAAAACTAAATTTAATAACAGCTAGGCATAAACGGCGTCGATATTAAATGATCGTAGATGTTTAGCCTGGCGACTTTAACGGTTTAATACCATACACTTAGATTTATTTTTAGTAATCTAACCGTTTTTTTTTGGAGAAGGGATATTGATAACACTATCATTTACCTCTATCTTCAATATTTACCGAAGATAAGGAGTATACAGCTCTGGTTGAAATTCATTACAAAATGTTATGTAAATTAAACCATACTTATTTTATTGTATCATTTATTCGGAGATTTGAAATTTTGAATGTTCAATGTTCTCGAATTATTAAATAATGATATATCAATTGGCTCCCATTCTTTTTTTTATAATTATTTCAAGATTCTTTTAAATAGTTGGTCTCAACATTTGAATATCTTGATTTACGTATAAAGAAATAATTTAATTTTATGATTTAAAAAATTTAACTTAATATAATAGATATTTTTTTAACACCATAGATCAGATTTCAGGATTAACTGATAATAATGTAAATCTTAGAATTTACGTCATGAATTATAAATAATACTCATCGATACAGATACAATCATGTACAACCTGTATAGTTTATCTAATCTTTAATATTTTTAATTAATGTTTAAAAGCTGATTAAACCACTGCATAATACGTAATATATTTCTTTGTATTTTGATAAGTAAACTTATTTTTTCCTTATCACTGAAATTATACCCTATTTTTTGCCCAAACACTATTCTCAACTTCAATAGTTGAAGAACTTATAAAATATATTTATAAAACAAATGTTTCTAGGAATATGTATTTTTGTTTTGATTTTATATAATAAAATGAACTAATTAATTAACCTGATGGAAAAATAATATAATAAGAAACATACAAATAATATTTATTTGTCTTGTTCTCAGTATTGCAATGGCGGCGATTTGGCGGATTATTTGACCAGTATGGGCACCCTTAGTGAAGACACCATAAGATTGTTTGTACGACAGCTGGCAGGGGCTATGCGAGCTCTACATGCCATGGGTATAGTACATCGTGATTTGAAACCCCAAAATATCTTATTATCTCACGCTCCGGGCCGTCATCCTCAACCCAGCGAAATTGTATTGAAAATTGGTAAAATTATTTATATTTTCGCTATTAAAGATTCAAAATAATGATTATTATATTAATAATGGTATATAATTCTTTTAGCTGACTTTGGGTTTGCTAGGTTTTTGCAAGATGGAGTAATGGCTGCAACATTATGCGGATCTCCCATGTATATGGTGAGTAATGCTAATTTTTATATAAAAAACATACTGTTTACATACAATATCAGTGAATTCTGAAATATATATGATTTATAAGTTACATATAAAAAGACTTCGTCACATGCAACAGTTTATTTAGGCACTGATAATAAAACTCAAACCATAAATTTTACAATGAATATTGTGATAAAGTTAATTTTGTATTAAATGATCATAAATATTTATTATTATTTCATTATTATGCCATTATTTCTAAGAATTAAATTTTGTCTTTTGGAATCGAATTCTTTGACTGAAACAGATTAAGAATCCATCCGTTGTTTTTATTTGCAATTTTTTCAATCTTACGCAGCAGTCAGTACCATTAAACAGCTTCGATCATTTGTTTATTCCGTGACATGGCTTATAAAAACAATCAAATGATTTTATAGTTAACTCGGTTTCAGCTTAGATTGTACTTATATAGGTTAACCCGACAGGAGGGGGGTGAATGTGTGTTTAACAACTCACCACCCACCTCTGCATCTTTAAAAAAACAATCGCAGCTTGTATGTAATGATGATGATGATTTTGTATGACTTTTACTTTGCCATTATTCGCGTGCTCATCGTTGTTTAAGTTGCCTTCTTCCCTTCGGAGCACGCCAAGAACAGTATTAATTGGCTACGTAATTCTGATGCAGGTTGATCCACTAGCTTTACGGAGGGGCAGGGCCCCTCTTTGAGCCGGTAGACCAACATCGCACGCATTAGCGATAGTCAAAAACAGCCGCCGGGTGTAGCATTGCTGCCATGCGAACGAGTTTCCTCATTGTCACTACGGCCTGGGACCTGATGGATGGGGCAAATTTGAAGGGAGTAGTAATGTGGTGTTAAACGGCCTAAGGTACTACTATCCTGGCATTTGCTTTTGCCATTGCCAATGGCTAGGGAGCCGAGTCAGCCTAGCCCCGGATAGCTGCGTCTCTATACCAATTACTGATTAGAGAAATACTAAAAAGTGTTTCTTACCGGGTTGTCTTAAAGGGCCGGAACAGCGAGTGTGTTGGCTCCCGGTAATTTGGGAGTTACCCTTTTGTGGCCATGATAATCCGGATCTTTACCCTTTTGTGGAGATGCTGTGTAATAATAATCTGTTATGGTTGTTAAGTTAGTACCTAATGGTCAACCATCCGGGACATCGAATTCATATTGGCTAGGAAGTGAATGTGAGTCTAACAACCCACTATCCCTCCATCTTGAAAAATCTTTATCCAACTTTATATAGATAAGTGGCAATTAGGAATTTAATACCACTAATCCATTGTTAAATCAATAAATAATTTTATATAACTCAATATTAAGCAATATGTATGTTGGGATTATCGAAGAGTAGTCGATCGTAAATTTAAGAAATGTTATTTGAAGTCACAATCGCATACACACAACCGCATAATGTAAAAATTATAAAGGTTTTATGCTCAAATTATTACATCCTTCTCACACTACAGACTTGGTTATGGCAAATATAGCCTTTTTAATAGTTTACAAAATCCACTGAATGGAAAAACACCTAAAGTAAAAATTAATGTATATTTTTTCTTTATTTACATAGGCACCTGAAGTAATAATGTCCATTCAATACGATGCCAAAGCTGATTTATGGAGCTTAGGCACAATAATATTTCAGTGCCTTACTGGAAAAGCACCTTTTCTAGCCAATACACCTCATGCGCTTAAAACATTTTATGAAGATAATGCAAATTTAACTCCAAAGTAAGTGAAATATGTTTTAATTAAAATTTTATATATAAATAACAAATAATATTCATATCATATAAAACTATTTTTTATTTAAATATGGTTAATCAATTTTGGATACACATGTTTAAAATTGTTCTAGAATTCCTGATGGCACAAGCCCCGAACTAACTAGTTTGCTCAGAGGTCTTTTACGAAGAAATGCAAGAGACAGAATGCCATTCGATGCATTTTTTAATCATGATTTTTTACAAAGACAACAACCCACTGCATTGATAGGTAAAATATGAATCCTTTGTGATGTTGATGATAATAATTTGAAAAAAACTTTTCCACTCTGTGGGGCAGATGTATTGGCCCAAAAGATTTTTTAGCAAAAAAATTTTACCACATTTTTTTTCTGTTTATAAAAATATGTCTTTTATTAAATAGGATATCAGATCAAATACTATAGAATGTTTCTTATTTGTTACCAATGAATTTTTTTTTTATATATTCATAAAATATAATTAGTGAGAATAGAAGGTAGTTTCGACCAAAAATATGAGTGGAAAAGGTTAACAAACTAAATTCTAGTGGGAAAACACCATATTTTAGACTAAATCTTGTATGTAGTTTTGATTTTTGTTTGTAATTAATTAATTTTTTAGGTGATCTGCCTTCACCGAGTACTCCGCCGATACCTAAACCATCACCTCGGGAAATACTAGCAGCAGCAGCGCCTGTTATTCAAAAACCAATTGTAACACATGTATTACCAAAAACTCCTCCTTTAGGTAATGTCACACACGTTTTTTATGAATTGGGCTTTTATTAATTGTCCTATAGGGTTGAGTGATCTAGGGTACCCCATATACTCTTGTGGACTATCCCATGCTTAGGCCTAAAAATATCTAGGCGGTCTGAGTGACCACCGTATGTAGACGATTACGAGGCATATTGAAAAACTCATTCGTTAGTTTTGCGTCATTAATATATTTATGATATTGTTTGCCATTAATTTTTTTTTAAATTAAACTGGGTAAAATTAAATATGTTATCTATTTGTAGCTGAAACAGCTGATGGTGGATCATCGAGTCCCGAAGAAGATTTTGTGCTTGTACCATCCAATTTACCGAGTGATCTAACTTCTGAACTGTGCCCTACATCACCACGTCACCTACCGCATATAATTTCACACACCGATCCAATAGTGGAACTGCTTGGAAGGCCATCTTCGTTACACATCTCTGAACCCTTGCCTGTTCCATCTCAGAGATTGATCGCCAAAGTATGTATAATTACTGTAATAATTATAATGTAATTTTAAATAACAATAGTTTCAATAATTATAGATACCAAAAAATGGAAACACTAAGCCTGACAGCACCATCCCCAGATCTCAACCTATCACCATGAAAAGATCTGAACAATATCGATCAACGCAGCCAGATATTAGTTCGTTATCTCCACCCAATGTAAGTCATACTTACGATTTGTGTATTGTGATTTATTTTTAGAATATTTGATTTGAAATAATGTTATCTCGTTTCAGGTTCAATTTACAATGGGTTCGCCTTCGGGAAGGAGACGGAGCACATCGGGAGGAACCCCTCCGACCTCTTGGCAAGTTTCTCCTACCAATGCAAGTCCATTACGGGGATCGGGTATGTCGAAATATTATGTTTACCATTATTACCATGAATTATGACCTCATCATATAAATAAAACCACAATTGGTATGGAGGAA
This sequence comes from Philopotamus ludificatus, assembly GCA_022495035.1. Taxonomy (NCBI): domain Eukaryota; kingdom Metazoa; phylum Arthropoda; class Insecta; order Trichoptera; family Philopotamidae; genus Philopotamus; species Philopotamus ludificatus. The sequence goes on from JAGXCT010031316.1 coordinate 15,800, forward strand.
TCGCAAATATTTACAATTTATTTTGTTATAGGAACATCTCCTCCTGTGGGATTGGCAGCCATATGTGGGGTTCTTAATAATAACAATATACCTCATCGTACTAATATTCTTCCCAATATATCGGATTCTTTTCAAACATATTTTCCACAACCGACAGATGACTTTATAGCACCCGATCTTCCACAAGAAACTTTACTTGATGTATGTTGAGAGCCATATAATACTTTTTTATTGGTATATAAAATAAATGAAAAAAGATATAAATAACCAATTATTTTATTACAGAGGGAACATAATGAAACTCTTGTTAAATTGAATTTTGTTCTGGCATTGAGTGAGTGTATATTAGAATTAGCGGCTAAACGGTGTGCTCCTATAGCTGCTATAATGGAATGTTCTTCTTCGCCGAGTAAGTTATTAATTTAAATATTGCCAAATTTCATTTCTACATAGAATGTTTAATTTATATTTTAATATTTTAGATGGTGATGAAGAAAACGGAGTTGTAACTGAAAATAGTAAAATTGAACGATTTGTTCTACTTATGCGTGCGTTACATCTGCTTGAGTCAGGACTTTCTTTGGCAGCTCGAAATTTACGATCTCATACCTTGCATCCGTCTTGTCAAGTCAAAGCTGGTAAATACTTATAGTTTATTGAATTATTTGTATGTTAATTAATAATATTAAATTATAATTCATTTGTAGTTTTAACTTCGATGAACAAAAAATACAAAGTAACCCTCGAAGAATCAAAAATATTACATGCCTGCCTTGGTTTAAAGAAAACGTGTCTAGCTACAGCTGATAAATTATTGTACAAATATGCCATTCAGATGGTGAGTATTATGCTAAAATATCTTTATTTGCTATCAAAATTAAGTACTATTTTATTTCTTACTTTAAAACAAATTGTACCGGACAAAAATGTTGTATTTTTAAATAAAAAGTCAACTTAAAAAATATATTATCATCATTTGCCAGCCACGAGACCTATTACTTGCTGAGGGTATGGGCCTTAGCCAACTTTCGAATGATAGTTGAAGCCAAAGGAACCCGAGTCTCACACGTACCGTGAGAGCTCCCCTTCATGTCCATACCGCGGGAACCCAAAACCTTCTACTTATACTAATTCCTTTACAATGTTACCATACAGAAAAAAAACCTTTTTGATTGTTAGATTCAGTCTCGGCGTTGTCAGTGGTATCTGTCCTTTAGAAAGTCATACCCTGTTTATAAATCTTAGTCCAATAGTATCCCACTGCATCTGCTATTTATATAATAAATTTGCTCAAATTTGTTTCAAACGTAACCCTTATAATTAAGGTCAATTCTCACTAAAAGTATTTTATATCCATCATGTTATTTTTATTTTATTTTAGTGCCAATCAGCTGCCTTATCAGAATTATTGGGTAATGCAAGAGATTGTTTTCGACAATATCAAACAGCGCAAATACTTCTGCATTCTCTAGCACAGCACGTTACACACAGCGACGACAGAACATTGCTTACAAAATGTTAGTATTAATTTTAATTTTTCAAATCTCAAATAACCCTTCATTGATCTGTATTTTGATTTGATTGAAAACAATTATATTTTACTAATAGTATATTATTTTTGCAGACAAAGATGCGGTTGAAAAAAGACTATACCTACTTCAAGAGAAAGGATATGTCATAGTAACGGATCTCGCGTAATAATATATTTTACTTTTGACACATTATATTGTATTTTTTCTAACATAGGGAAAATATTGCTTCTGTATGTATTTTTTTAGTTCAATGATAAGTTTATTGTTTTTTTTTTCACAGTAATCTGTGTAGTGATCTACGTAATAAAGTAGTATAGGTTAAGATTAATATAATTTGCATAATTTGGATTTAAACATAATTTATCGATAATTGTCTACATCGACAAATTTCATAGTTTTCATATTGGAAACGCTTTGTGTGTTTAAAAGTAGTATATGAAATTTGATATTTTGTAAAAATTTCATAATTCATATTTTCAAAATATATAATATTCTAATTTTTTTATTAATTGTCAGGAGATGAACATTGTCTTACCTTTCATACGGGTATTGTAATTGTGCACGCACCTTGAAACTAAATGATTTTCATTTTAATTTTTTTAAATGCGCTTTTTCACATTATTTCTGCCTGATATATTTTGTTTTATATTTTAAGTGATAAAAGTGTTACACATTTTAATTAACAATACCTAAAAATTATATCGCAATATTATATTCTGTTTATACATGTAAAGTGGTAGTAATGATGTATATATCAATTTTATTTACAATTGTTAATATCAATATTAAAATATTTTCATTCACGATCTCCAAATTGAAAATATTCAAAATTATTTTTTTATTAATCATAAAATAAGTAATCCTCACTAAATTTCAGTATCCTTTGTAGATAATATACATACACGATATATTAATATAAAAGCTGAAAATAATTGCAGTTTATCATGTAAATTAAAATAATTAATATACTTATAACTTTTGTAATTTATTACGATTATTTTTTTTACTTTTAGTAGCATAGATACATACTATGATAATAGATATAAAGGAAAAATTCGTGTACGTATTGCAAATGTGATTATTTTTATGTTAAATAATTATTAGAAAATATGCATTATATTTGTATTTCCACCAATTGATTAATTAATAAAATATTAGTATGTATTTCTTTGTCTAAACCAAAGTATTTAGTTACGTATAAACTAAATTGTTTACAAATTGGTTTTGGATCGTATTGAAAACCATATTGTTAAGTAACTTCAATTGTAAATTTAAGTAATATGTGATCTAATAATGTATTATAAAAAAAATAAAAAAATAACGATTCTGAAGGAAAAATCCTTATTGGTTTTATTATTTTTACATGTACCAGTTTTGATAAAAAAATAGTCTCTTTTTATATTTTTTTGGGCTATATATAAGCCCAAATGTCACAATTTGATTTGCTGTTTGCTGCGAACTGTTTTGCGTTTATGAAAAAATGGAAAATGTAGAAAAAAAATTCCCAATAATAACACTATAATGAAACCTCAGCCTCCACATTCGCCGAGCACCCAGTGACGTTTTTCCCATTTTTGATGTTGAGAAACCCACCTTACATTTTGTCTATATTGAGGAGATTATAACGAAAATTGGGCATATTTATTTTATTATCAAACCTTATTCGTGACTAACTGGTTAACTTTGAATTTAAATTATCCTTATCTCCTAGGTATGGTATACTTTTCAATACCAAAAAAATACTAATATAGTAATTGGTGGGAAGATTTGCAACCAATAATTATTATTTTTTTTTGATGGGAAGATTTATGGCCATCATTGATATTTTTATATCGACTTTTATCCGAGAAAAAATCCTAATATATTCCACGAAATTGAATTATGCAAGGCAAATAAATTTGTTTATGAATAAGGATTCTAACTGTTCATTTGTTTAAAATGCTCCCAAATAAATTACCAAGCCAAGCTTTTGACCACTAAATTTTTATTTATTACCATTTGCTCCGCCATAACCTCCAAAAATGAATCCACGTTTTTCTGGAAAGCATTGATCCAGTTATTTATTTAAGAATACGTGTAATTCTTATAATGGTCAAAGTTCTTTGTGGCCGCTTTGTTTGTTAATCTATCAGCTTTTTTATTTTTAAATCATTCGAAATATCTTCCTGAACTCTTTGAAAGGGATAGTAGTGTTGAAAGTGTCCCACCCGTTTGATACGTAAATATGCATGGTAATTATATAATATAAATTGAATCTTTTTATTTTCTAAAATTCCATGCCTCAAAGGCTTCAAAAACTTTTGTGCTTTCAAAAATTTTTGTGCTTTATTTAAAACTAAAAATCCAATTCAGATTTTAAAGCGTTGCATTTGAAAATTGAGCTACTTTAAAAGTACATGGCGAATTATACAAATTCCATATAACCATTCGTGTTGGGGCGCGGTTTTGGCGGTGATAATAAAAATACAATTGTGTGAATTTTAAAATTTAATAAATCTTAAATTAGCCACATAAAATTTTTTTGATGACAATAGTGTCATCATATATAATGGTCTTATTAACTCTTAAATATATTAAATAAATATAATATTTTATAATTCAATATGAGAATTATTCTACTAGGGGTTTTATTGGTTTTTGAATGATCGGAGTAGTTCAGCGAGCTGGCAACACTGTGGATGCCGGCAAAGTGACAGCGATGGGCAAGAAGGAGGCAACAGCGCGTTGGACCCGGCCCGGCCCCTTAGATCCGGCCGATGTCTACCAGAAAGTCATCGAGTTTGAGGAAGCTGAGGCTAAACGGCGATCCGCAGAGAAGGATGCAGAATCATTCTATGCAACATGTGAATCCCTAAGAAAACTGTTCAGTGACATAAATGAACACAAGTCTAAAAATTCCAAACCGGTATGAGAATATTAATCATTTCTCTATTATGATGACATATCTTGGCTCTTGAATATTGTTTTTTTTTTAATATACATTTTCATAATGTTAGTCAATAACGAAATAATTGATTTTGCAGGCCGAAGGAGAATTATCCGATATTCGTGATAAGGCATCTATACTGATTGTGACGCTTAAAAAATTGAATAGATTGGAAAAAATAAGGACTAAAGCTGGTAGAGATTCTTTGCACAAAGAAAAACAAAAACTCGACTCAATGCATTTACTTTTGCAAAATTTATTGTACGAAGCAAATCATTTAGATAAAGAAGTAACAAAATGTTTACAATTCAAATCAAAGGATGAAGAAATTGATCTTGTCCCCACTGAGGAGTTTTATAAAAATGCTCCCGAAGACTTAACCAAACTTGTGAGTATCTTAATTATTTTATTTGAGCTTAATCTAAAAGAAAAAAGAGATTGATTAATTTGTATTTTTTAATACTTTCATATCAACCTGTGTTCAATTTATAAATATTAAAAATATTTTTATGTGTATTACAGACAGTGAGCACAAACAATGATCATCAATTACGTCTGGCTCGTCTAGAATGGGAATTACGTCAAAGACGTGAACAATCTGAAGCATGCTCTCGATTACAAGAGAGTGCACGAAAGGTTTCTTCTTCATTAGCAGAGGCCCGTGCTCGATTATCAAAATTAGGTCCTAAGCTACGGGATGCATTGGCTGCCGCTGAACCTTTGCAAGAAACACTCGGTCTTCCTGCAATGGGAGGAATAAAAACTCCTCAATCATCTGTTACACTACTGCCTTCTCCATTATTTTTACTTTACGCCCGAGCTCAAGCTTATGCAGAAGCATTTGGCCAACATTTAGTTCAAGTTTGTAAGTATTTTTGTTATATATACACTTTATGATATATTGGGTTGATGCTAAAGTCAAGATGTTTTGTATGACCTTAGTAAGAGTTTTTATCTCAAAACTGATGAATATCATCTGTTTTAAAGGTGTCTTTTTACAAAAAGAATGCTTCCTCTCTACTTTTTTTCACTTTTAGTCTAGCCAGCTTATAGTAAAGAGCCCTTATATTTTTTAAAATGTCGGTCAATACGGTGCATTTACGTCATTGTGTACTGTAATGCAATGGCATGCGACAATATGTAAAGAGAAGATCCCTTCAAAGTTTGACAGACACGAGGTGGTTTACAAAATTCCGATCTGTGAATTTTTCATTGACTAATAAAACCACAAATCGCGCGGCCTTTGAAGTCTGATAACAACAAGTTAAAAGTCATAATTGACACCGGTAAAACATAATAAAAAAAATACAGGGGGATTGGTACTATCGACAACATAATTAAACATCTACCATGAATATTATAGGTCAAAATTGGTTAACGTCACCCCCTATATTCTCGAGATCTTACTTCTTATGAATATCATTCAATCAGATCACTTAAAAAAAATGAATACAATAGAACATGTAAAAACTTCGCCTAATGGATTTTTCGCTTCAAAGTCAAGCGAATTTTACTCCAATGTTATTAATAAGATAGAAAGGTGGGAGAATATTACAAGAACCAATAGAAATTATTCTATCGATAGTTCACTAAAAAATACTTATTTAAAAATAAATATTTTTATTTTATATAAAAAACATCAAAACCTTTGCATCAACCCAATAATTACAATATATATATATTATCATCACTTGCCAACCACGAGACACTCACTCCTTGGGCCTTACCGAACTCTCGAATGGTAGTCGATACCAAAGGAACCCGAGTGTCACATGTGATGACTTTTGTGTCCATACTGGGAGGACCCAAGCCGTCTTGGTATGCAGTTTTTTGTAAAGAGTTGTCCCTCATGGCCATTGCTGGCATTAGATGTGTATCTTCTACCACTGTTGGTATCGGATTTTACCCTCCCGACTGTATCCAGGCAAATAGGGGGAGCTTTGCGTCGGTATTCGTTTTCCTCTTCTATAGGCGTTGTCTGCTTATAACGAGTCATAAGTGACAAGACGCAAGTGATTAATTAATCTTGTAGCAATAGCAATCCTTTAATCTTGGAAAATACCTTATCAAAGACCCCCTAGAATGAAGCAAGAGCAGGAAAGTATCGAGACTAGACTATTTATCGGTAAACAGTTTAGAGTTTTCCTTCCATGGACATACTAGTTCTGTGGTGAGGAATTCATTAGAGACCATATATACATATAGATACATACATACATGTAGAATAGTTTATTTCTAAGTATCAGTGTTGCCAGGGTGAAGTTTGCTAGGGTTGGCCAGAAAGGATCTATGCAGACCTAATAACAGTTTACTTTTATTTAATAATATTGAGTGTACGTTGGTTTGAGGTTTGGGTAGGCCGTGCGTCATGCCTTCAGCCCTTAATAAACAACTTGTATAAGACTAACGTAGTTTTAACATTACACTTCCGCGCCCTTCCGATTTCAACCTGTAGGCATTATCCTACATACATTTGCATTATTTAATTAATTAGAAATTTTCATAGTTTTTTTGGGTTTTTAGATACATATATATATATATTTTAATGAATGTTGTTTCAGCTATATCTGGAGATGAAGATGAAGCAAGGCGGTTAGAACAAGTGAACTTGGCTCCTACGTTCAGCGATTCTGATTCAGATGAGGAAACCAAAGAAGAAGAAGAAATTCACGATAAAAAGAAGAGGCATCGCAGGAATGGATCTAAAATCTCAAAGAAAGATCGCGCCGATGAAAAGTTAAAACTTGTAATAAAAGCTCATCCTTTGAAAACTGTTTTAACTATTAAACATAAAGACACCGTGTTGGTTCTGACATTTTCATTTTTAATACATTTGAAAATAGTAACTGTACAAAGCTCCATTGAAATTCCGAAGCAAATATCGGGCGTGTCTTCTGGTGATGTATTAAACAGTCAAAATATATTACAAGCTCTTTTTCCAAACGACGATGGGGGAGATTCTCCGCATCCTGCCACCGGATATATTCTACGATCCGCCGGCATCGATGGAAATTTCTCTCAATTCATTCCGCAATTGGGGAAACCCTTTATTTGGGCTCAGCGGATGTGCGGATTAGATTTTATGGCGTCCGATTTGCCGAACCCTGCGGAAAAAATTACAACTGCAAAAATGCCAAATGAACCTTGCTCAAAATTAAGCAGCGCCTCAGTCGAAAGCGTTCTTATCATGTTACAAAAACATTTAAAAGCGAGAATGAATCTTATGACTGAACTGCAGGAGTTGGAATCGGGAAATTTGCCACCGTTCGAAGGAACCGGCAGTAATCACGTGCGACTGATGGGATCTTTAACCCAATGGCAAGCGATTTCTTGGTCGGAATACAGCCATACAGCGTCTACGAAACAATTCATTAATTTAGGTTTGGTTTCCCAAAAGGATATGTTCTACCGGGCTATTATAACCAGGCAATCTGCCAAACTGATAGCCTTAGCTTGCCTAAAAAGTAGTTATCCAAAACAAGCACCGATTTTTTCGCTGACGCTACATTGGAACGGTACGCACAATGCACAAACGGACGACGATATACGAGATGTTGAACGGTGCATTAATACAGATTGGTGCTTGCCATCTGATAGTAAAAAGCGTTTGACGTTGGCTGGGCAAATAACAAAGCTGATTGCCTGCTTGGATATATTGCTAGAAGCGCTGGGTAGCTCGGAATTTCCACCCGACAAAGTTATGTTTAGACCTGTTAAGGGTCGTAATCGAATGAAACCGTACAAATTTTTAAAACAAGGCTCCGGGGTATTTGTCCAATACTGACGAAAGCTGCACGTGTAATTTGTAATTACACAAGTATGTGTACATGTTTATTAGACACATACGTTCATCTCAATGGTTAAATCAATTTCTATCAATTTATTTATTAGCCAAATTCCTCACATAAAAAAATGTCAGTTTAAAATTATTCTTTTACAAATGCTGTGTCGGCAAAAACATATTTCTAAAAAATAAACTACTCGCAATTACTTAATATGTTGTCGTTTTTTTACGTCTAGTAAACCTAGAAGAGGGCAACCATCAAAACCCCGGCTAGTATTGGGGCACTGCTGAAGCTGGGCAGTAGGGAGAAATACCAGATGAGTGACAGGGGCTACTTTCATTCATTTGTACATATTTTTAATAATGATACATATTTATTCCGTCTAACACGTCAAATAATGTTCTCAAGAGTCGAGTGCCGGTATCAGACGTGGCGATGATAGCGGTGAGCACAATCGTGGTTTCGTAGATTCTACGGAGCTATGAGGAGCCAGGCCGCTATCCAGGCCTATTCAGCGACGTGTGTGCTACCGGAGGTGCCCGTAGCACCCGATCAGACCGTAAATTAAATACGAATTGGCCCTAACCTGGTCTGATTATTATTGTTACAATCCACGCGTGACAACTCGGCTCTCTGGCTTATGGCTGAAGACCTGACCCGTATTCAAAGAGCCAAGATAACCTGGAGAACGTCCGTTATTATCATTATTAACAATCAGGATATGGAAGTAATGATATAGATATATTAAATAACGATAAAGTAAGCTAGCTACAGGGAGATTAAATTATTGACAAAAAAAATTACAAATAATGCAACATTAATTAAACTTTTATTATCTCAAAAGAAAATTAATACAATAATTCATGGCTTTATGATACGTCTCAAATATGAATCAATATGCATCGGGTTCAAACGCACATTGAGATTTTAAGCAGCACCAAGATTTATAATAAAAAAAAAGAAATGTTAATTTTTTTATTATTCCGAAACCATATCAATCACTCATCGGTATGAAAAGTGTTTAGTAATACAAAAACAAACACGCCGCTCGAATATTAAAAAAAAACACCAAAAAAAGACGACAGACAGCCGACGATCCACTACGTTGTATACCGGAAGCGTAAATTTAAAAGCCGGAACATATAATATTGAAACATAATTTTCGTGTTCACTTTTCGTGCCTATAAGCGAGTGATACATTTAAATAAAAGCAGAGTGTACAGATTCGTAGCGAAAATGTTTAATGTTTAATTCAAATGTTATTTTTAAATATTAAAAATCTTAATTGGGATATTTGGCCCCAAATAATGTTGTGCTCTGAGCGTATATCCTCACTACGAATATGTAAACGTACACGATTTATACTGGAAATTTTACAAAGTAATCAATATCCCTAATTTTATTATGATAGCCAAATGTAAATTACGAGACAATGACCTACCACTAATCACATCACAATCACTATGCTCCGTCGTCATGATAATTTAGCTGTGAGCGATCAATTTTCAAAATTCCAAAATGATTATCTATTAAATATTTATGTAAATTCAAAATTTCAAAGCAATTAATTTATCTTTACACACCATTGAAAATTTATATCTGTATCTCAGACTCAATTTTGTAGTTACAAATATATACATGTCGAGTACAATTAACGGCTTTTAACGGTATCAAAGATCCAATCCAAACAAAATAACTCCAATTTTAATACAAAAAAAAAATAATAACCAACGAAAATCATTGCAGTTATTCGAAGCTCGACATGAAAATGATAATTTGGACAATCACAATTCTAGTAATTTGTTTTAATACATATTTATCTAACACTATCACAATACAATTTTTTTTTAATAAATAAAATAATTCATAACAATGGTTATTCAATAAAAAGTGAGTCAATTTGGGTCAAACCGTTGAGATTGAGATTTTTATCGAAATTTTCGATAATATACAAAATAAATTAAATATATACACACAAATGATATCCGTAATATTGATCATTTCTCATTACGTTGGCTCGTGAAGCAAATCATATTTTCGATTGTTTTATTTTTAAATAATTAAAATTGAGTCGCAAAAGCAAATAAATTGAAAACCTCGCATAACAATCCTCACCGATTATTGAACACTATATCATTTTGCTTATTGCTTGCGTAATAATACATAAAGTACAAATGTTATAAAAGTATATTATTTTTATTCTGAATTTAAATTCAAAATTGCTTAATATTTAAATACAAATTTTATATTTTACATGTAAAAATACGATGCAACAAATATGTATAGATTTGAACAACTAACATTATTACATTAAAATTTCAGGGGTCATCTTTGTATATTGCATCCAAATACAATTAACGCGAGATATGCCAATGACGAATATACTTGTTTTTTGTTCACTTATTGTACTATGATATTAGGCCCCTGTCACAGAGTGAGCTACGCACTTTACTAACGGTTCGATATATGCAAAGGATAAATGTGAATCGAAGGCCATCAACAAACTGAGGAGGTGCTTGCAATAGAAAAATGTGCATTCAACTTATTATATAATAATATATTAGCATTTATTTGATAAAATCAATGATGCAATTTATAGGTTATAAAAATAATAAAAATAAAATTCCGTCGGTGGTAAACAATGCGTCATAAATGCAGCAAAATATATATACTGTTTATTGCTACAAACGTTCAATCGATCCACATATTTTGTACTTATTTAAAGCGTGATCGAAGATTGCTACATCGTCTACGACTCTCGAACACGAATGGTTAAACGAAAAAAACAATAATACCGAGAATGCTCGACACTGACCGACGTTGGTATACGTATCTTATTTATAAATATATCAGCCTGATTTCATTTTTAAATATGCAGCGTCTATAAAACTGCAGTATGATAATATAATATATTAAATGTAGTGTGCTACGTGAATAATTATGAATAAATTAATATTTTTATATAAATAATAAAAAGAATAACAATAAACAATAGAACACAGGTTGCCTTATCCGTGTCGATGAATATTAACCTGAAGAAGCATTGCGGGTTTTTTCCGTTCAGGTTAATAAACTCAATTTACAGTGCCATACACTATAGATAGAATAATCTCCGCTCCGGAGAGCCATCGAAAAATCATAGATATTAAAATACAATTCAAACCGAAGCAATCGCAATATAAGCATCATCAAAAAATTTCATCCATATTGATCAAATTCATGTACTCAGATTTTTGACAAAATTAAATGCATCCGATGATAGCTTATATTACCGAGTGCATTACATAATAATTAAATAACCCTTCCGTACATTTTATCATATGAGAATTATAACAAAATAAATTGGAACGTCGTTTTCGTTGAGACAAAATTTCGTCTAGTGAAGAAGAATCGAGTAAAATATGGTGTTAAATATGACTGAAACGCAGAATATGCTTGAAAATTAATGATAAGGTCATCGATCACTTTTCCTTGTTGAATCATCGCCATGATGTTTTGATCGCACTTGATTCTCCTTTTAAACAAATAAAAACTCTCCTCATTTTCCATAAAATAAAGTTACAGAGAATATATGAACTACAATCATTTTTCGAAGACTAAACTGTTTCAGTAACAGATCAATGACGAATATATTGGTTCCACTTTTTTATATAAATTATTTCACTATACTGACTTTTAACCAGTCATATGCCGTAAATGCCCTGAGGCGCAAAACTTAGGTATATATCACACGCCAGTGGATCATTTAAAAAATATATTTCAAAATTGTAGTAATATTCTTGTTCATCAAATTCTATTTTAAAATTCAATTACGAACCACCAGATTTAAAATGGTGGTAAATTTCTCAAACCCCATGCCAATTATTACCATATATTAGGAATTGATACCCAGAATTGATGTCACATTTTCCAAACATCATGCTCGATTCGTCGTCCTGGAAAGACATATCTTAACATTTTTTTTATAACAGGATACTATTTGAATATTGTTATGAGATATAAAAGTATACCTGTTCTAAAGTCTAGCGATAATGGGAGAAGTGGGTCCGTTAAAAAAACATTGCAGAGTTGCATGCTGACGCAGTGAAAAAAATGGAGAAATACTGGAGATGAGAAATGGAGTCTCTACTCAGACGTTATGAAGAAAAAACAGTGGTTGACCCCTGGACAAAGAGATTCCAACCCCCAATTGTTGAAATATGGCCAAACGGTCACATATATATTGTTTGAGTGCAGAATTCTGTCAAAAGAGGTCAGATCTAGTGAAAAACCGTAAAATAATCCTCCAACATGACAACGCCTGTCCTAATTTGGCCGAGTTAATGCGACAAAAAATTAATGACCTCGATTGGGACACTTTATTCCATCCGCCATATACACCAGATCTGCCACCTTCCATTACTGCCATCTGATCTGGTCAAAGAAACATTTTTTGATAGACAAAAAAATTTAAAACAGAGAACGGGGAAGAATCTGTCCATTCTATAAGTTTGGATTCAAAACTATGGGAATTTTATAAAAAAAAAATGAATGTATGATTTAATAAATTGATGGCAGAAAGTCAAAAAAAATAATGGAATTACTTTGTAAGTTTCATTTAAAATATCACATTAATTCTGGGTACAAATAAAATCCCGTATACAAATAAAATTTGCTATTTTGAGTCCATTTACCATTATTATTAGATTAGGAATTATCTTTTTAAACCCTTCGTAAGTGATGTTTTTTTTGATAATTCCCACTTATTTCTGAGATAAAAAAGAAAGGGCTGTATTACTTTTTTTTTTAAATATATTTAAAATTGACGATGTGTGGCACATACCTACGCTTAATAGCCACGGCAGCTAACTAGTCAACGTTATCAATGAATTCATATACATATTTAAGATTTTAAAATAAAACTATCATAAAAACACAATCGCAGAAAGGGTTAATATAAAATTACGTTCATGACAATTTAAATAAACATTGACATATACTCAAAAAAGTTGACGAATATGAAATGAAATGTTATGGCACTTAATTGACAACATATAAAAATTCATCGTAATTTTTTTATCAAATTTTCACCAACCATATTTACAAATCAATAAAAATTAAACATACTAAACATTTCCGTATTATATGTAATATACATATGCAGCAATCCGATAATAAACAAGAACTGCGACAAAATGATTACTAAGCATCGTTCTTTATTATTCTGTATGATTAATTCTGAATCATATGTATATTCATACGTATTTACATTATTCCGTTAACTCCGAAGGCAACAATCATTTAGATAAATGTGTGTAATGATACAACATGTACAAATTATAATAAATAATAATTTATATTTATATAGATATATTTACACCATTAATCGTGAGCAAGAAAAAATATATATAGTATAAATTTAATAACAAAAAATAAACATTAATATGAGACTACGCTGACCAATAATATAATTAAAAAAAAATGGATTACCTTGAATCCACAGTATAACAATCAGTCAAATTTATATGGTGAAAATAACAATAATATTTCGAAGACCGGAAACATTGTGCATACACTTCATCCTCGAGTAATAATTTTACGTTCCGTTGTTGTGAAGCGTTACTCGCGAAAAAAATGGCATACACGAGACATTTATGTACAAAATCTCATTATTTTTAAATATTATCATTATTTAGAAATGGCATGCTCACACTAGTCATATATAATTATACAAGTAATACACATAAATATAAATTAAACTGAACCGCATCACGTTATGATGAACAAATTACATTTTATATTATTATATATTACATCATATTAAATTCAACACCGTCGGTTTAATGGTTCCGTGTCGCGTCATACAATCGTTGATTAATTTCACAGAAATATTTATGTACACTTTCAAATATGTTTCTATTTTCAGCCACTATATATTTACTATGTTTATACTATGGACGAAAGGATGGAGGATCCCAGGTAGCCGTAAATCAGGAAATCGATTGATACATTAGCATGTAAAGTAATGCCGCAGCCAGTGGTATTATATAAACTAAAGAATTAATAATAGAACGGCTAGCTAAACGATTATATTTCTCAGTCATATTTTGTAATTCGGTTGCTAATAGTGATCTGTCCTCATTGACGTGTGCCCATTTCTCCTTAGTAGCTACCAGCTCGTCTTCCAACTCTGAAAGTCTTTTTAAATCGATCGATATGGACGATAGCAATGTGCTGTCGTTGGTTAAAAACTTTCCGTTGTCGTGTTCCCACATCAAATTTGCAGCTTCGATCGTCGACGATATAACGATATTTTCTTTAGGCTCTTCGGCGGATGAATTATTTACATCATGGCAAGATTCAGTTACGCTAATGATTTCTTTTTCACACTCTGGCACTGGAGATATTTGTTCGACTGTCAACTTAGATAACTTTTCTTCCAACGTCACTTCTATTTCCATTAGAATTGCGATTTTTTTGTTGAGCTCTTCGATTTGTTTCTCTTTTAATTCCAGCTGAATTTTCAAATTACTAATTTGCGATTCGAGCGCCAACAGCTCTGACATTTGGGGGCGATTGTCGACTTGTTTTTGCAGTTCGGCAATTTTCGCATTGAGCTCTTTTGTTTCTTTCCAGCTGTTCGCTTCGGATTCAATTACCCTGGAGAGCTGATTTTTCAATTCTAATGCTACTTCTTTGTATTTAGCGTTGGAGGCCTCGCCCAGTTTGTCCTTTTCTTTTAATTGAGATAATTTTAGACCCAATTCTCGACACAGTTCTGTTTTCTGTTCAATTTCATTCACTAATTCTGCTCGGTCAAACGTAAGCTGATCTATATCTCGAACCAATTCATTAGAATTCATGTAAGAGTCCAACAAATTCGTATTTAATTTCTTTTGTTCAATTTTGAGACTGGTGATAGTATTTTGTGCACTGGATAATTCTTCTTGAAGGTACATCATCTATCAAAATATAAATAAAATAAGTATAAATTATTTCTAACTCATTGGTTGTATTTAAAACATGATTTATAACTAAATAACCTTTTCAACTGGGCCTTCTTCTTTAACCTCAATTTGTTCAATTTCTTCTGTTAGTTTTTTTATTTCATCCAACAGAGACAATTTCGTTTCATTTATAGATTCTTTACCAGATTTTTCATTAAAATTACTATTTTCATATGTCTGAAAAGGAAAATGAATAGTTTGTTAAAAAATATTATCAAATTTTAGGGGGACCGGACGAAAATGTCATATTTATTTGCATGCTCGTTTTTGATCATCAGTTGTGATTTAGTCTTCAGCCTTGGAGCCTTCGGCCATTTGGAGAATGTTATTTATCAGACATGCAAAATTTCATATTGTACGAATACTTTCAAAAAGATAATGCAACCTACAGAAATAAAGACAATTGCAACATATTTTGAGAATGTTTATCTG
This sequence comes from Philopotamus ludificatus, assembly GCA_022495035.1. Lineage (NCBI taxonomy): Eukaryota > Metazoa > Arthropoda > Insecta > Trichoptera > Philopotamidae > Philopotamus > Philopotamus ludificatus. The sequence continues at coordinate 31,461 of JAGXCT010031316.1, forward strand.
TCCAGCATTGCCAAAGGTGGTTTAAACAATTTAGAAGTGGTGATTTTAAATTAAGCTTGGATACTCAAAATCTAGTGTGCAAGAACATCTGATAAAAAAAATCAGTAAGATTGTTAAGCAGGTCGTATGGATACCACACAATCTAATGGCTGAATCCATAGTGATACTCCAAAGCTTTTACTTCATCAGACGTGGTTTGCGATCATGGTTGGGCACAGTCATGATTTCGTAGATTCTATGGAACTATGAGGAGCCCAGGACAATTTCCATGTTGATTCGGTGACGGATGTGCTACCGGAGGTGCCCGTAGCATCCGATCAGATGATAAATTAAATACGACTCGGCCTAACTATGCCCGAATATTATTTTTAGAATCGGCGCGTTGAGAGCTCAGCTCCAACTTGTAACAGGGCTCCTGTGGATAGTGTACAAGGATGGTCGAAAAGAACACCCATTCCGACTCTGACAGAATTAACGTTATGCAATTGAAACCGGGTAATTGAAGAGACTAAAAAAATGACTAAATTTAGTAAACTGAAGAGACGTAATATTGCAACAAGACAACGTAAGCTCTCATACAGCAAGAATGACCTGTGAAAAAATTTAAGAGCTGAACTGGGAGGTTCAATCACACCCACCATATTCAACAGACTTTACAAAATAGATAGGAAGAGATTATCAAAAATGGATGGAAACTATATTTAGAAATTTTGAGTAATAGCTTTTTTTTAATAAAGTTGAATGTTGCACTACAAAAAAATGCTTGAATTCTTGGTCCTTCTAATATGTAGGTTGCATTATATTCAGGTTAATATAGTAATTTGGAAATATATGTATGACAAAAATTCATTAGTATAGAATAGAGAAAAATGTTCTATAAATAAGTGTTTGAGTTTACGAGTATGAAAATAAATTTTTAATGAAAAAACAAAATCAACATACTGTATTTTTTCGATTCAATAAGGTTTTCTCGTCTTCATTAATTATATCACCGTTTTCTGATTCGTTTTTTTCTTCATTCTTTAATGAAGGTGATTCGTCCTCATTATCATTTTCATTATTGACGGGCAATTGTTTATTTGTATCTTCTTCGGATGTTGAGATTTCATCTTTCATTTCTGTTTCTGGTTCAGACACAATATGCTCTGTATTATCGTTTACTTTATCATCTGCAAAAATTAATAGATGGATAAATAATATATTAATTTAAGAAAATCCAATATATTTAATACTCAAAATATTATATAATTAAAGATATATTGAGAATATTGCTACTATGCAATAAAATCCATGGTAGCTCTAACTAGTCACATGCCGACAGCAGCCTAGAGAACATATGTATGAATACAAAGACAAACGTCCTCCTAATTGCTTAAACAATGGTGAGGATGCAAACCAATGCCAGTGAGCGAAGAGAAAGAAACCTCTTTAAAAAAAAACTGCATGCCAAGACAGATTGGGTCAATGCAGTATAGACACAAAAAAGAGTCCTCATGGCATTATGAGATTCAACATTCCTTTGACCTCGATTTCCATTTCAGTGTTCGGAAAAAGCTCAGTCAGCAGTGAGTGTACCAAAGTCCGGCAAATGATGATACATTTAATAAAGCAAGAGATATTTAAACAATATGCTTAAGGATCTTAAAAACTATAATGAAAAATGGTGTAAAAACAATAAACAGTGATATACTTTGATATCTTGTCTCGTCATATTAAAAAAATTCAATTCAATAAAATGGCATAATGTTAAGATAAATATAAATTCAAATACTCATATCGGGTTGGAATCTTATCAATATATAGATTTATTAAGAGATCAAAAACATAATAACCAGTGCGTTCACTTTCTAATTGACATTTTTCAAGTTCGTTTTTCAAAGCATACAATTTCAGTTGCAGTTCGCTGACTTGAGTCGATGTCCGTAAAGATTTACACCCCACCTGTAAAAAAAATATTTGTATAAATGTAGGATAGTTTATTTTTAAGTATCAGTGTTGCCGAGGTAAAGTACGTTAGGGGTTGGCCAGAAAGGGATGTATGCAGACTGAATAACGGTTTTAGCTTTATATGAAATCCTCAGTGTACGTTGGTCTGAGCTTTGGGTTGGTCGTGCGTCATGCCTTCCGCCCTTAATAAACAACTTGTATAACTATATAGACTAACGTGGTTTCAATATTACACTCCCGCGCCCTTCTGATTCCAACCTGTAGGCATTATTCTACATAAATAAAAACTAAAAATTAATCACATATTTATTTAAGTGTTTAAAGGTTTACACATTTAAATACATATGTATCGCTCGACTTAAATCTAGCTGATAGCCGTATGATTTTGTTTAAAAAAACATTCCCGTTGTTGTCAATGTCACTATTAGCTGGCTCTTCCCAGACTTTTCGTTCAATCTACTCCTGACTGGCCAGGGTAATTTCAAGGCTAAACTTAAAGAGTTTAACATAGTAGCATCTTCGCTCTGTTGGTGTGGGTTCACAGTCTATTCCATACTGTTCGATGTGGCATTTCCCCTACGGGTCTCCTGATGAAGGTCTCAATTAGACACATGGACCTTGTCAGCAGTGAAATTTGCTACAGGGCATTTGCTGGCATCAACTTTCAAAGAGTTGTGCAAGGCTACTTTCTGTTTGTCTTCTCCTTTTTTTTAAGAAATTTTAGTTTTATTTTTAAAATCACGCGTTACAAGAAAAAAACTACTTTTGTTGAACCGACCCCAAGCTGCTAAATGCGGTGTGGGTGGATGGCAAGGGATGGAACTGTATTGGACCGGTCTGACAGCCTCATCCTGGGTACAAAAGACATATATCTTATGATGGAGTGAAATGCGACAATGCCTTAACGTTTAGACAGGCAGGGGCAGAGAGAGTTGGGTTGGTCGCGCGCTTTGGCAATGATGATGATTTTGTCGGACTAACGAATAAAGGGATAATTGCGGTTATCAACCACACAACGTGGTGAAATAACTGACACAAATGAACCGTTACCTTCTGAAGTACTTGTTCGGGAAGAATAGCTTTGATATAATCAGGTAAGCCTCTAATAGCCTCCGGTAATGACGATTCCTTGTAGTCAATCATATCCGAACTTTTATTATCTATAATTATGCTACTTTTTTGGCTATCTAATAAATCACTTATGCCTGTTTCAATTAATGAATGTTTTTCATTCTCAGCCTTAAATTAAAACATAAATTCCATAAATTACACATAATAATATTTTTTATTATATAAAAAGATGAAAATGAAAATGTTTACCTTGATTTGACTAACTTCCTTTTCGTGATCAGTAATTAGGTCTTTTATGCGTCGCTTTTCTTCTGAGAGTCGATTTTCAGCATTTGTCAATGACTTTTGTGTGCTTTTCAATTGTTGTTCTAATGTTGCGTGTGAACTACTAAGCTTCTGTAATTTTAATGCAAATAAATATGTTATAACAAATATATAAAAGGAAAAGTTACTGGATTTTTAATTAAAATTGAATAATACCTGATATTCTTCGTTTGCACGCTCAGTACTTTTTCGAAAAGTGGCACACTCATCTTCAGAAGAACACAGAGACCATTGAAGAGAACACACTTGGTTCATCAATTTTAATCGTTCTTCTTGTGCCTGGCGTAAAGATTCTTTAGCGCTAACCTGTAAATATTTTCCAATTATATGTAATTTGGATAACTCAATCACAAAGTCAAAGAGTCTTGAAATTATAATAGAAAATGATGCGTGAAAGTAAAAATAAGCTAAAAATATTATTTTACCTCGTAATTATGTTTATCTTCCAACAATTGTTGCAATTCTGTGGGTGGTGAGGTGCCGCTGACGGCAGCTAACCTTTTCTCTAAAAAAAGTACACGACAAAGGAGATGATCTTCATAAACCTGAGCATGCCATGAGACCTCGGCAGCTTTACGACAATTATCTATTGATTGATGCAAAGAATTAAGTTTTTCTTCTAAAATAAACTCGCGTTCAGTAGCTTCCTAAAAAAATATTAAGATAATGAGCTAAAATTCATGATTAAAATAAAGTAAAATTATTCTTTATTCAAAAATTAAATTCGAATATATCGAGTACCACGACGATTACCTGAATTATTTTATGAAGAATATGAAGTTCATCCATTGGCATAGGATTAGGAGTGGCCTTCGCTTCCTTTCCATTAGGAAGATAAAGTTTTAAGGTTGCCACAATACAACCGTGAGTAACCTATTTACAAAAAGTATAATATCAATATATTTGTACCTATATTGTTATGAAAACTATGAGGATGCTTACACTTCCGGAATTCTCGATGACATCGACACCAAACTGTACAATATCACCCGAAGAAACCTCGTAAGGACCAGATTCTTTGCTCCCTTCGGAGAGACGATAACTATTAACGAAAGTTCCATTGCTGCTTTTTGTATCCTAAAATGTATTATTATTTTTATTATACATTGATAAAAATCTACTTACATAACAAGAATTGTTTCTTACCGCCAGATAAAATCGGCCGTTTTCATACCAAAGCGAGGCATGATATCTCGACAGCACTTTACAGTCAAATATAGCATTATTTACATCGGCTTTAGTTTTAGCAACTGATCTACCGACCTAATAAAATATAGATATAATAATGTACACTATTATATAATGAAGAGATAAAAAATGGGTGTTTATACCTTTACGGGATTATGAAGAAGTAACGTTCTTTTTTGAAAAGGGTGCGAATTGTCTCTACAAATTAGAACTGCCAACGGAATATTTGGCGATGAAATCGGCCCAGATCCGGTCGACTCTCCGTCGAGTGGACACGTCATAGTGTAATTATTTTCACTGTCAGGAGCCGAAGGAAGTCCCGTACTAGTGGATACGCCTTCGAGTGGAAACGGGCAAGCCATCGTATAATTATTTTCACTATCTGGAGCAGAGTTTACCCACTCTAAATTCGCTACCATTTCTGGGCTAGAATAATAAATAATTCATAACATAAATTCATTTATAAAATGAATGTGACATTAAATATTACTTTTACAAATCTGAGCTTAACCGTCAAAATCAATCTGACAGATAGCACGGAGAACATGTAATTCTTATAACCATTTACTTACAATAAATAATAGTATTATTATTAATTTTATATGATGTTAATTTTACTGCCAAACCCACTTGCAGTATATGTCGCTCAATTTTAATATATTTAATTAACCTATGCAGTATAGGTAGAGTACATCAATCGTTCAATCGTTAATGATTGTTTCATCAATCGAACAGAGGGTCAGAAACATTTTACTAAAATTGACTATTCACTATATTTTATATTTCATTTTTTTTAAATGCAATGGGAATCTTATTTTTTATTGTTCTATTACAATTAATTAATCAGAAACTTGCAACCTAGTCTGCCCATAAGTATAATCACTCAATTTAACCAATAACACATGCAAGATGTCATAGGATATTTGGCAATTTTAATCAAATTAATTGCAAAGGCTTATAGTTGAGAACGAGCATATTGAAATAAGAGCGAAATGAACGTTATAAGCAATGAATTGAGATGCATGCAAATTAATTAGAGAATTGACGTGAAATATTGAGTGAATAAACGAGATGGAAGAATAATCGGAGAGGCGGGATGCGGGGTGCAGGGCGGGGGCAGCTCACCCGGGACGGGGCGCATGGCGGGCGGCGCGGGCCAGGGCCGCAGCCAGCTACAGCCCCGACATTTGTTATGTTAGATTTTCACTCCTATTTACATGTTGCCACAACACAAAAATATGCCGTCACCATTTTTAGGTGTGATAAAAATCAAACTCGGATAAGTCCATTCACCCTTTTCCTACTGCCAATTTATATAAAATTATGTATAAATTTATTTTATCCATAATTTTAATTATGCAATAACAATATTTTAGTGTTCATAAACCCAATTGATTCTTAATTTGACTCATGTTTGAAATTTTTCATTTAGAAATTATAATTATATTTTTAATATGCACATAAAACTGCAATGTTTATTTTTTTCATTTTAAGGTAATGCAATCATAATAAAATGCACCGAATAATTACGGTTAAACGTAAATATTAAAAATAAAATATGTATTAATATTTTTACGAGAAAAAAACAAAATATTCTCTATAAATCTAGATGTTGATATTATTTTTAACACTAATTAAATTAAGAGATGAAGCGAGTTACAGTTTTTTCGAAAAATCAATTTGCTTTTCTCCTAGAATTATTTTAAATATCTCAACAAGAATTCTAACTTCCTTCCTGTGGAGCAGTTTGTTTTTGAGTAATAAAAATTTCAGCATACGAAATATGAGTAAAAAATGAACTCGAAGGCGTTCAGACAGCATCCTAATCAATTGATTCGCACTTGAGTTTCATAAGATATGTCGTAATTGTGTAGACAATTTTTCCGCTTTAATTTTAGAATTTTTTTAATTTATGTTTTTTTCGTTATTTACATAACGTTTTCATATCTTTAAATATCTTAATTTGCACGATGCAATCTTATTTTTTTAAAAAAAGAGTTAATCTAAAACAGTTGGATGATTGCAACTATTTGCTCATTACAAAGTCTATTTATTTTAATTTATAAAAGTTAGTCCCCAAATAGAAGGTTAAAAAATTTCATGACATATGTTTGACAAAAAATATTAATTGAGAAATGTGTAATATGGTCATATGACCATTATTAAAACAATGTATTAGGAAATTATTCAACATTGTTTTTAGGGTGTTCGGGAATATAAAAAATAATTGCGAATGCGAAATAAGATGAACGGAATTCCGGGATTCCATTGTACTTAAAATGTAATTCAAATATTTATAATCTATTACAAATATAATTTGTTGTTTTTCAATTAATGGTTTATATATTTATTAATTATTAATCAAGGCATTGCATTGATTTATATTTGAGTTAAAAAATATATAAAGCAGCCGATGATAGTGAAAATTGTAATTACTCTGTAAAAGGATGGGTGGCAGTAAGTTGCGTGGTAGCCGATAGCTTTATCGATCGACGTCTAGCGAGCTATATTTGCGACGGTTAGGACCGTTGCGGAGATGCGTACTCCGACTCTCAAACTGTGCAAACTAAATTTGTATAAATAATAGCAATACGAAGGTAATATGAACATTTACTGTTAAAATTGTTTATTGATCTTATTTATTATAATATAATTTATTTATTTGTGTAAAAAATAAAAATAGAATATTTTTTTAAATGTAAATGAATTTATTTTATATTTAAAAAAAATATATAGATTTGTACAGTACTTTAATTATTTTTAAATTAAAATAGTCGTTGTTTTGTTTGTTTGCCTTTTTTAAAATAATAAATGCTGTTTGCTGTCTAAACTTGCAGTTTTAACCATTGCAAATTTAACCATTGCGTACTAATAAAAAACATTTTCATGGATAAACTGTATATATTTCATATTTTAATTGAAGTATAATGAAACAAATATATTTCAGCTCTCGACGGTTGTGATCAATCTAGAATAGAACGGTGGTTGCGCGGGCCACAGTTGGGCGGGCGCTGACAGTTCAGTATCGAGTCACAGTCGGCGAGGTCGAGCTGAGCGCCGCCAGCTGCAGGTGAGCAGCCCCGCCCGCGCGAGCCCCCGACCCCGCGACCCATTCGCCTCGTTGCCATCAGCTGATGCCGAGGGTCAGGCGAGGCGCGGCCTTGTCGTAGCACGCCGACGGTATAGCCAAAAGCGCGACATCTCGAGTGAAAATCGTATTGTTGGCTAATCCTTGCCAGCAGTTGACATTCCTAGTGATTCACTAAATTCTTGCAGGATTTCGTGGGGTGGTCAAATTATGGGCGTCTAAAGCCTTTTTTCGACGGCTGACATTTTGCTAAATAGTAAAAAAAATGAGTATTGAAATGGTTTTTTAATGGCGTTATTCTGGAAAACTGTCCATGCTCAAAATTATTATATGACAGTCGGGATGTTTAAAATTGACATTCGTCATCTATTTGTCATAGCTAAACTTAGTTACTTCCATGTTTATTTTTTGTGTTGTCAAAATCACTTCACTTAAAAGCAGTACATGTCAGAGCTACCAAAACAAGGCAATCATTTGTAAAATTCCAATCGTCCATCATAATTTTTATAACCTTTAGTATACGTTTAACATTAGAGCTCAAAATATAGTGATTTATTCCTATTTTATACGGAAGTATCTGCGAAAATATATCGAATTGATATGTTATAACCTTATGCGATCGGCCATATTGTCATTATCCATACAACAGAATGTGTAATCATATTTTTGACGTAAAATCAGTTGTTAACACCTGTGTATTATAAAGTAAAGCGTATTGATTCATTTTTAATCCCAATAGAATTGTGATATTTTTTGGCACATATCCAAATATTAAATTATTTGTAATTCAGAATTTTTATAATCAAGTTACCGAGTTGAATATTTTATATACTGCTTTATTGTGTTCACAAATAATATGATTTTAATGATATTTCTGTATCACATTTAGCTTATCACTTTATCAAACAAAAAATAATTATAAAACGTCGTTTTTGATGATGAAATTATATTTATTTTATACTGTCAGCTTGATATCAGTATAATTTTGTACGAATATATGTCCAAAAGTGTCAGATATATACGCTTTTCACTTTACATTGATGTTTTGGAATGTCCATGCTCTTTGCGAGGATAGGTTTCTTGTCCTTAATTGTTATGTGCAGTATGATTATAGTGTGAGGAACCGAGATTCCATCAGGACGTGCAAATAGGATTATAAAATCATTATGTGACTTTTCCCCAACCGTATGCAACATATATTGAATACATTTTCATTAATTAAATATTTTATTGATTTTCTGTATGAAAATAATATGTATTGTATTAAACATGACATGGAAAATTGTATAAACTATATAAATAGCTCTAGTATTATAAATAAATCCTATAGGTATGAGTTTTAGTTTCTTTAAATTTATTGGACTTTCAAACGGCAAAGTATTATTTTTCTGAACCCATTTGTCTCTAGTATCGTTTATTTCCTCTAAAATTTATTGCAATAAATACTGATTTGTATGCATTATGATCATAATATGCATAAAATACACAATTATAATATAACTAAATATTTTTTGTATAAACAATACCATTTTGTTAATATTCTACATTATTACAGGATTTTTAAAGTACATTTTATCTATATATTAATCTTTTCCACTCTGTCCACTTTTAGTTGAATCTATGAGTTACTCTCATTATATATTTTTTACCATATTTATTAAAAAAGATATTCATTGGAAAAAATAATAAAAAGCATCTGTAGGGTTTGATTTGATACTCGATTAATTTTTTTTTTAAATTAAATAAAAAACACTTGGTCCAAGTTGTTTCCTAAAAAATCTTTTGGTCCAATACGTCTGGCCAACGGAGTGGAAAAGGTTAATATTTTAACCATCAAAAAATGTAATTAGCTATATTATGTCTATTAATTTTATTTTAGGTTTGTTTTTATGGTTTCACTAATCACAAAAATGCTAATGCAGAGTTATTATATCATATATATTTAATTATCAATTCGAATATATACGTTTTAATTAAAACTTGATATACATTATTTTACTTTACAATTTTCGATATGGATTATTTTTTTATATATCATGTGAATTTTTCATATGTTAATACTCATTGATGCGTCATAAATGGTATATAATATTCTTTAATTAATATATACATTTATTATGTCATCTTTAATCCCTTGCTGCCGAGGTATATCTTATTTCGGAGTACTTATTAACCGATCGTCACGGCGTCTCGGAAACAACTATTTATAATGGAATAGACCCTTTTTTTAAAAAAATAAATGATTATTCTTTTTTAGTCAATATTTATATTTTTTCTACTAATCAATATATCGCATAAGTGACGCGCGAAATAAGTACTCGCAGACGTGTCACTAATACGTTTCACTCGCACTTGCCACATTGTACGGGATGCGAGCGAAAAAATATCGCGCTGTGACAACAGAAGCGAATATTGTTTTTTTTTTTATTTTTTTTACAATTACTGACAATGAAGGTCAATGATTATTTATAATATTTATTATTTTGACTTTTAGACAGATACAAAAAGTTTGTGACGTGTAAGATTTATATTTTCGAGAAAAATCAAAAACTTTGGATCCCACATATACCTGTAACGGCTAGGCTAAAGGGATATCTCCCATCGAATTTGCAAAGGGGCGTTACGCCTCTTTGATAGAGGACATGTATTCGCAAAGTCATTGGTTGCATCAGTTATAATATTGTGATCTAAATTTAAAACTTTCGTTTGAATCTTGATAAAATGAGAAATTCCATTCGCGTTATGAAATTAATCGAAATTATTATTTTATATCGAAATGTGGAGAAAAACACGCAAATTTTCTTTGGATATTTGTGCAAAATTGACCTTAAAATCTTCATTCTGTTGATTTATCGTCGATATTTATGTCGGTTAATAGAAAACTATGGTCACGATAGACATGTGCCGTAGTCGAAAATTGATCTAATGCCATTTCTGGCACATAATTGCATATCCACGATTTAATAAATAAATGATTTATCTTTATCTCCATATATTATTATTCTAATATCGTAAATATTCAATATTGCCTACACTAAAATGGCGATAGGAAATATGATGTATCCAAAGCCAACTGAATTTATACTGTTTTGCAATGAATCTTTGATTAGTTTATTCGTCTAATTTCATAAATAAGATATCCATTTGTGTCCAAACTTGAAGTATAATATGGATGTAAGTTGTATGAACGGCTCGTAAGAGCACGATTACAAATGTCTTTCGCATCCGATGGACAGCCTCGTATACAATTTAATGTCCAATCAGTGGAAATCCTTGGTCTTCGATTCCGCAACGGGGACCGTGCCCAAATCTGGCACCGGGCGCCAATTGCCCATTGGGCAACTCCGCAGAACCAGAACACGATTCGGAACAGCACAGCATCTAGTCGTGATGATGGCAACGAATTCGTCGAGAGTGGCGTCAAACGGAATTTGTTACACATAAACCGTGACGATTTATCTTATAAAACTTATAACTGTGCTCCGAGCCGAAGTTCGTCAAAGCATTTTCTTCGGAATTAGGAAACGGCCGAGTGCCGAAATGCCGTCACAGTTTATCGGCATACCTTCGCCATTATCACTTCATTGTATGTTAATCGCTAATCGTTCTTTTTTTCCGCGCGAAATATGTTCGCGATAATCTGGGTTTTGTTTTTTTTCCTCGCAATTTCCTTGGCCCGTTTTCTCGTCCGATAGCGACCTGCATGCTCTGCATCGTAAAATGTTAATGGTATCGTTAATTTGTTTCAGGAGATGGATCAACAGTGAGCAAAACAATTTGTGATAAGTTGACAGTGTATCGGCAAAGTCCGAACTTCTGCGCGTCAAACCCTGGGAATACAATTCCCAGTCGAAGAAGGTCTCCTGCAGGAGTGGCAGCTCAGCCGTGACTAGGGCTCCCGACTCACCGAGCCCGAGCATCGAGCACAATGAAAATGGTGTTGTCCCAGCGACAACGGGAAGAACTGTAAGTGATCCAATCATTGTTAATTTATCGTTATACAGACATCTCAACGGTTTTTGCCTCACGTCGTATGATATAAACATTGGCGGCTCGTGGTTAAAATATATGGGGGTGCTGCGAAAAATTAAAAAAAATATTTACACAGCGCTTAGTGAAGAAACCTCCCACCTCCTCTTCACCCCGCTGCCGCCCCGCACCCATCCGATACACGACGCTGGTAGCGCTAACGAGTAAACGGCGCTCTTGCTCTCCACCGCGCGGCATAGTAATAAATATAAATTTAATTTATATATAAAATACACATATATAAAAAATATTTCGCTTAATTTGCTTGAGGGTGCCGCAGCTCCGCAATGGATATAAACCATCATTTTTTTTTAACCAATCTCTTCTAATTAGAGTTTTAAAATATTCGTAACGTTTGGCTATTCGTGCATTCCATTAGTAAATATTACGTTGACCGAAAAGTAATCGAAATCAATGGAATAATTGCCATCATTGTCTATCACCTCTTTGCAACGAATAGGCATTTCAAAAAAAATCCTTTGACTTTTCATTTAAAAACTATTCTTCGTTTTTTTTACTACATCGATTTTTTTACGTTTTAATGTATGTTTTAACGATCCAAAAATATTGTATTCTGACGGCACAAGATCTGATGAATGGGGTGGATGGAATAAATGGAAAAAAGTCTTTAGCCTTTTTCTCTGCCTTTGCAGCACGAAACCTTGCGCTATTGTGTCGAGGAATTCTCTTGTTATTCATTGTTTTTTTTAATCCCACAATACGCATCACAATTATACATATTGTTATTGATGATCGAGGTGTTGAATAAGGTAACCATCCTAATGAATGACATGATTATACAGCAGCCAGATCTCATCTTCACTTACTACTATTCGTCACAAAAACGGATTACGTTGATACCGAGAGATAAGTAAGAAATACAAGGTATGATAAAAACATATCAGAAAATTTCGTTTTTCTCCGAAATTATTTATTTATTTTTCCATCAATTAAATTTTGGCTTATTAAAGTTAATCCTAATTGCCATTCTTAAAATGTTCCTATACTACATAGATGATTCTGGACCAACCCATGATCGTTTTACGTTCTTTTACGTTTTACCTAAATTTCTATATATTTTGAATCTCCGATGACACCCATTTAGTTTTAAGATATCCCCCTGTAGCCTCGATTATTTTTAATGCTTCGATTGCCTTAATTTCTATTCGCGTCTATTTATATGTTAATCTAACCTTTTTTCGATTTTTTTGCATGTAAATATATAAAACAACAAAAAAAGCATACAAATAAATCTTGACGAAAAATTATCGCGAAAAAGTCTTATATTTTAATGACTCCTTTTTTTATATTAACTAAAATACAATCAACTCTTTATTTACACGGTTTTAAAATATCACGGTCCACTAAAAAACAAATATAATTTTACATGAAAAAACATCGCGCCAATAAATTGCAGACAATAAAGGGCAATGCTTATTCTTTGGTATTTTTTTAGACAAATACAAAATGTTTGTGACATTTAGGATTTATATTAAAATAGTTGGGGTCCCAAATAAACCCCATCAGTCCGGCTAAGTCAAAACAATTCAATTTTGTATGAATTCTATCACTAGAATGCCCGATTTTTTGTGGAACGTGTCTATCGTATAAAAAGTAATTGAGTGTATGTTTTTTTTAAAATACATATTGATACACATTTGAATTGAGTTTCGGACATATACTACATCTTGAAATGCCATAAATTAAATTTTCCTCCAACAAATTATTGTAACAGACGTAGACAGATTTAACAATATTTTCTATTATTTGTAACAGGAAAATTTCAATAACGTATTAACTATTTGTGCTATTATGAGACAATGAGCGCGAGAGTAAAAATTTACAAAATATTTTCTTACAAATATTCAATATTCTTCGACTATTCTGAATGGAAACACTATTTTTATATATATGTATATAGTATTTTTTTAAAGTAACGAACGTAAATTAATACATGCAATACAACTTAAAACACTGCAGTGTATTTGTTTTGTATAAAAAAATAAGTTTATAATTAATATTGAAAAAGATGATAATTCTACTGTTCAAAAATATAAGTATTTTTTAAATATAAATTTACCCCGTATATATAATCATTAACGAGCGATCTAGAATGATTATGAGAAAATACTTACCCTCCAGAAGATAAATGCGTATTTTCACAGATCCCACATACCGTCGCCAGTTAGGGACATCGTAGTTTTATGCGTTCTGATAACAATTAGTTCATTTGAGGTTATTGGAGCCAACACATCACATTAGCAACCAGATTTTCTGTTGACGCATACCCCGGAAAAGCATCTCCATCCTATCGCATTTTATATTGTTGATTTTTGTAAAATATTCGTTTTAATTTTATTCTCAATTTCAAATGTATTGGAACGCCACGACTGAAGCGTTTACGGTACCGTGTCAGGCAAAGGTCACTGGATCTGCCAGCTTCAATAATAAAATATAGATTATGGACTTGTACAAGTTAAAAGCGTACGTAAGGTCATCAATTATATCGCTGCATTGATTATATTTGTGCTTGGGCCTAAATTTTCGAACAATTATTTTGAATGACTGCGTCGATATCTCCGCTGATTAGTCGACGATTTAATTTAATTTGTGCGTTTATTTGAAATTGAATATTTAATTTGGTTGAGGGCGATATCGTCGGGTCTCTCGCGGGTTTCGAGGAATCTGTTTGTATTTTTGTAGTTGCGATAAAGATTCTCACAAGTTAACTGCGCTCGATCTCCATTGTTGAAACGTTCATTGCTCCTAACATTCTTTTAATTTTTTACTGCAACACATCTCGCATGCGGACATAACCTTTTCTTCCTTCGAAAATGCTAGTTGATATTCTCATTAGTGTCCGTTCCGAAATGAATCTAATGGGCAGCTTTGTTGGCGTGAAGATTTGTTTATAAACAAATAGGTGACGAGTCGTGTCGTTCGCTGTTTGGTTTAAAAATTCTTCCTCGGCTTCCACGGCGCTCGCTTCTTATTCATTTAACACATGGTGTTTTCATTATGAAAATCTTAATTTGCTGTTAAATATTTATTGAACATTCGTATCATTAATGTATTTGATACAGCAGATAACGTATACGCGTATACGCCGAATGGAGCAAATTGATCTCGCGTACACTACCATGAATAATATCGAAGGCATCGGAGAAAGATGATGGACGGCCATGAACGAAAGCAATATTGCGAAAGTTATCGAGATCGAATAAAAACAACAGACGGAAATCGTAATAAATCGATTGACGTCACTGTCTGTCTGTTGCTATTTTGGTGCGAAAAGCACGTTTTTCTTAAGAAATCGACTAATTCCCCTATTCGATGAAATATATTCACGCGTTCCTCCATTGTGTGTACATCTGATATGTTACACGGATTTTGAATAACACAAATAGGGTCAAATATTCGATACACGATTAAAAATAAATATAAAAAAAAAACAAAACTGATCAAGTTGTACACAAAATATTGTATCCACTCAAGATTTTTAGCGAAATTTAGTGTTGGCCACACGTTCGTAAATAGAAATTTGTTCTTTATCTTAGATTCTTTATAAGAAATCTTTTTTTTCCACAGCATCCAAAGACATGATTTCGGTCTAACACTCAATATTTTTTCTTGAAGTAGACCAATCCGCTGAAGGAAGGAAAAAATTCAAAAGGGAGTAGCAAATATGCCTGTCTCCAAACCAGGAGATCGACGACGAGCTTTTATTTTAAGTAAAAGTTAAAAAATAAAAATTTAAGTAAAGAAATAAAAAATACAAACACATTCGTGGACACGACTGCAATTGCCGACTGTATTTACATACATTTGTCCGCGAAAGTGTTAGAGTGCAAAAGACGCAAATGATGAAAATGATTCAGAGAGTGAAAATGGTATCATTCAACCGAAAAAACGTTTACGATCCCTCTTTGTGCTGCCTCTGGGCCTCATATAGCACGGCATTTTTTAGGAAATCTAGCGTGTTATAAGGGGAGGGGGTTATTTTATGAAAGAGTAGGATATTCAACTAAAATTCTTTGCGTGCCTAGAACCGAAAAAACGAACAAATAACAATCAAAGGCCTTCCAGCCAGAGCTGGCAGGTTTAAATCGGTTTCAAAAGTCCACATTGAGATCAAGTCTACATGCGAAACTATTTTTTCGATTAGATATCATATCAAAAAGAATTCTGAAAGTAGGATTTCGGGCGAAAACTTCAGATAAGAAACCGTTTCTTATTTAACCGAACCGTCACGACGGCTCGAAAACAACCAGGTCGTCCGAAGGGGGTCTATCAAAGACCCCAAGCATTTCAAGTCTTGACTTTCTTGTTAAAAAATGAATTATTTAAGAACGAAAATAGTTATTTTTGATATGCTTCATAATTTGGTCAATATTTTGGATTTTTTAACTAATCAACATGTCTCGCAGCTGACTGAGTTTCTCGCCGAACGTGTCACTAATACGTTTCCCTCGCGCTTGGTGCATCGTACCGGATGCGAGCGAAAAAAACATCGCGCTCGTGACAACA
>JAGXCT010031317.1:0-47453 GCA_022495035.1 Philopotamus ludificatus
AAACGCGAAATAGATGCTAAAATTTGTCATTTTAAACGCTATTTTTTTAAAAAAAATAGATGCTAAAATACGTGTCTCTACGGATTACCCAATGTAATGTCAACCATAAATAAAATTTCATTGTCAATATTTTCCTACCTCTTTAAAACAGTGATGACGAGAATATACCTAAAAAAATTCTTGATTCTTCGGTCAGATTTCCAAATGAAAGGTAGTGATGTTTTAGAAATATTGTGTTTTAGAGTGGTTTGATTTTGCAATTTCTATCAGAATTTCCTCCAAGTAAAAACCTATCCTTAGAGACCTTAAAACCTGGCAAAGATTTTTCTTGTTGGGATATGTATAACCATTCTGCAGATACATCATGTACATGACGACGTCTCTCGCAGTACTAAAATTGAAGAAAAATACGAAAAAACTTCGAGCGATGTGGATTATGAGCGTTGTCTGCTTGTCAGCGCTACCAGTGTCGGGTATTGGATGGATGCGGGCCGGTAGGGGAGTGCGGGGGGGGGGGTCTCACCGCTAAGCGCCGTGTCGCGCTGCGACTCGGTACAGTTCTACTGACTCACTGTAGCACAGTCATACTTACCCACAGTTTCTATTCTATTTTTTTTCATATGTTATATTAAACAATCTTTAGTTCCAGGCGGCCAACTTCTACGACACAGATATTCAAAAGTTGGTCCCACGGTCTGACAAATGTTTCAATACCGGTGGCGAATGTATTGAAAAATAGCTGAATACAGTCAAACCTGTTTTTGTGCGGTAAATAGGGACAGTATAAAATAAAACGCATAAAAAATAACCAAAAATTCACGATATAAACAATATTTTTCGAAAATCATTTTAAAAAAATTATGCGGTGGATAAAAAAAATAAATTTAATAATTTTTCTATTCAATTTTCGCTATGAAATTAATATTAACTTGGATTCAGGGTTATCTTAAGACTCGTTTATAATTATATTAATATTTTAATCGAATATATGAATTGAATAAAATATACGATAGTTTTTATACGAATTTTCAAATATGAGTAGAACTATAATGAACCACTTCTCAAAAAGGTTTACTATCACTAGTACATTACAATTCGTAACACAACGTAATATGATGACTTCTGTTAAAAATTCTTAAAAATTTCTTGATATGTTTCTGTAAACGGTTCCATGAAATCTTACTTTTTAGATTTGTCCCTTTTTTTAAATATTAATATACATAAAATTACATATTTTTTAAATAAATTATAAAAACCACAGCAAACACCCAGTGTTTTTATACATTTTTTTTATTACTAGCCGTATCAAATAAATGCATATATTTTGTTCGGAACGATTATATTGCGTTTCCCTAACACGAAATGGCTTCTCTTAAATTGCTTACGCCACTATTTGGCTTATTTTGTAAGTTTTAAACCAAAACACTTTCTATTTCATCAACATAAATAAATAATAAATTTTTTTATAATTTTTCAGTATTAATCGGTCATAGTGCGTCTCAAAGAAATGAGAGTCCGAAATATAGCTTTTTTATTTTAGGCGGTAAACCAACAGACATCGAAACCCATCCTTACATAGCCAACTATGCTGAAACATGTGGTGGTTCCATAATTTCAGAAAAATGGATATTGACTGCAGCACATTGCGGGTAAGTTAATAAAAATATTCATGAAAAAATCAATTATAATCTTACGTTTTTTTTAGGAATAGAGGAACAATAATTAAAGTCGGATCTGCAACTAAAAATGATGGGATAGTGTATGAAATCAAGCAAAATATCATTCACGAGAATTTCGGAGGAGTTATAGGTCCTAGACGGTTTGATTATGATTACCAGTTGATAGAATTGGTCAAACCTTTAGAGTTCAATGAAAAAATTCAACCTATCGCATTGGGGGATGAGGATGATATCGTCGAAGGCGAATTAGCTACCGTATCAGGATGGGGAGTTCTTCGTGAATTTGTATTAATATTATTTAATGAATAATTGTTAGTTATACGCGGTTTATATTAATTAATAATAATTATTTATTTTGTCGATCCGAATAGGGTTTTCCAAGTAATCAACTGATGGACGTGGATGTTCCTATACTCAGTTTAGATGTTTGTAAGAGAGCTGTAGGTTCTACCGTAACTCCTAGAATGATTTGTTCAGGATTTATGGAAGGCGGCAAAGATGCTTGTCAGGTATTTTAATATATTTTAATATTACAAAATATACCTGATTTTAAAAAAATAAAAAAAGTAAAAATGATCATATGACAATATCTATATTTTTATTTATTTATAGGGCGATTCTGGTGGTCCATTGGTAGCTCATGGTCGTCTAATCGGTATTGTGTCTTATGGTATCGGATGCGGAAGACCTAATTTGCCTGGATTATATTCTAGAGTTCCAGCCGTGAGGGATTGGATCAAAAATATCACCGGAATATAAAATATAATCCGAATTAAATATATATATTACTTTTGAACCAGGCAGCAGTTAAATAAAATTTATTTCGTATTCGATTCCATTGTACGCGATCTGCAAAAAATTGCGTACATACGAATTTATCTCCGGAAAATGCAAATGATTGAAACGAGCAATTCGAATGTGAACTTTATGAAAATTCATTTTCACGTTTGAAAACAAGTATATATATATTTTTGCATTGATTTCCATTTTAAATATGGTAATTGGATTTGTTTGCGAATTCTGATTGACACATGACAGTTCTGTTATGGCGTATCTATTCATAAAACTATGTTATTATTTTTTTAATAATAAAAATAAAAAAAACAATAACAATAATACACGTAGTTTTATTGAAGATTGACGGAAAATTAAATTAAATTAAATAAATAAAATATATCCAAGGTTGCTCGATAAAGACTAATCAAAAACAGCATATAAAAAAATAATGTAAGATTATAAATGCAATAAATAAAAATATATTTATAGCAATCTCCACCGTGAGATTGTATTTTAATTCATTCTATGCAGAAATGGCGAATCTTAAGACGTTTTTGATTCTACTCGAATTATTTTGTAAGTATTATACATATATGTAAAATATATAAAACATTATTAATTATTGATTCATAATTAATTTTAGATTTGACAAATATATCGCAATCGAATAAAACCTCACAATCTCCCGTTGTCATAATAATAAATAATTATCCGGGGAATGACAATGAATATTCCAGTGGTATTAAAGATGATGGTGAGACGATTGCTGATGATCAAGACATGGTTCATAGAATAGTCGGCGGTTATGAAACTCAAATCAAGGAGCATCCGTATCTTGTTAACTATGGTAATTATTGTGGAGGTTCCATCATCTCTGAAACTTGGGTATTGACTGCAGCACATTGTGGGTAAGTATTTTTTTATTTATGTTTTAATTAATTTAATGTATATTAAATTATTATTATGACAGTGAGAAGGGTAAAACAATTAGCGTCGGTTCTACATTGAAGTCAGGCGGGAAAGTTATCCAAATCAAGAGACATATTACTCATAAGAATTTTCAAGGAGCGGTTGGTAATAGTGCTTTCGACTACGATTTTCAATTGTTGGAATTGGCAGAGCCATTGAAGTTCAGCAAAGAAGTGATGCCTATAAAGTTGGGTGAAGAGAGCGACATCGTGGTAGGAACAACTGCTACTGTTGCTGGATGGGGAACACTTAATGAACATGTAAAATAATTTAATTGACCTTTTTTTATCTAATTCTTTATTATTTCGATCATCATTATCATACTTTTCATTGCTTTCTTTGACTTTGTGTGTGAATCTGATTTAAAAAACGTCTTTAGTTTATTATCTACAATAAAAATGAATGAAAAAGAGGTTTCTTATCTTCAAAAATACAGTACAAATTTTATGTAGCTGAAGTATTAAATGTAGAGATATCTAGGATAAAGCAGATTTATCACTTATTTATTTTCTTGGCTTTTATCCAAAGTTTAAAGATTTACCGATTATAATTCATCAAATTAGACCAAATCTATTCTATAAATAGCAGATAGAGTCGAATACTCTCGGAGTAGAGTGCAAGAATATTTAAAAATAATTGACAAAATTCATAAACAGGGCGTGTGGATACTCACCATTTAAGAGATGAAAACCAAATGTGTCAAGAATTAATAAAATTAGAAGAAATTCAATATTTTTTCGAGATTCTGTGACAGGAAGTGGGTTATGTACTAATGTCGCTAAAACATTGGGTTTCTAAAAGGTGGCAACGCCGAAACTAAAACTAACGTTCAAAGGGTCCTTTTGACTATATCATTCTATATTCTTAAATATGGGCAGACAATATTTTTTTTATTATTAGTCGATTCTTCTCAAGGCTAAATTCTTCTCATGACTAAAGTCATGATTTACGTGACTCTTCTCAGGTACGTTCTAGTATAGGGGTCTAAATGTTGGGCTCTGAGAAAACAACATGAGCGACAACTGGATATCCTGGAGATGAGGAGCTTTACCAACTATACAAGGATATACCTGTCGCAGCTATAGTCAGAGTGACTAGACGGTAGGTCAGTCATGTGTCAAGGATGTGGGACAGTCAGCTGCCGAAAAGGCTTATGGTTAGCAAGCCTTCTTGTCCCCGAATGAAAGGAAGAATAAAAAAACATGGAAAGAGGTGATTCTACCTCGTTCCCTGTTTTAAATATTTTGTCTTTTAAAACATGTTCCATTGACTGGAACGGATGGTCCCAATAAAGTGTCCCTATCGTAGTCGTTAGTTTTTTGTCGCGTTAACCTAGCCACATGAGAAAGCACATTGTCGTTCTGGAGGATTATTTTACGGTTTTTCACTGATTTTTACATAATTCTGAACTTTATGGCTGATCACAATGCAACTCTCCCGTGACCTTTTGGTCATATTTCAATATTTTAAAATAAATTATTCCCTTTAAAACCTACCCCAATATATTTTTGTTTGGGTTGTGGAGGTAACCACTGTTTTTTTATTCGTAACATTCGAATAGAGAACCCATTTTTTTATCTCAAGTAAATAAATCTCGTGGAAACCGGGGGTTTTGCCTTTTACTTACAATGCTCTTCATAAGTTCCGTCTTTTTTTGGTCGGAAAAACCGTGCAGGACCCAAAAACCTTTTCTTTTTTTTATCTCAAAGTAATATTCAATTTGTATACTGTTATAAAAAAATGTTAATATACGTCTTTCCAAGAGGACGAACTAAAGATTACAGTTTATAAAAAAAGGTTCTGGTATATATTTTTAGGTAGACTTTTTATTTAAAAATACGTAATTTTTGTAGAGTAACTCTAACATCCTAGAATGGTAGGTAGTTGCTGATTATCTCATCCTCTTTCTTTTCTTTTACTTCTTTGGGTCTATTTTGTATGAAATGAATGTATGAAAATAAAGCCCGAGCATTTCAGGTCATTTAAAAAAAATGATTATTCTAAGAATAAAAATAGTTATTCATGATATATATTAGTAAAAAAATCTAAAATATCGATATAATTTAGAATTTATCTACAAATTAATGTGGCGCGCAAGGGATATGCGCACAGAGCGACGGCCCGTCGCAAATGAGCCGCACGCGACGCAGAGTTCGCCTCCCACTCTGACACGTGTGCGGTTTCACTTGCACATGCACATACGCGATGCATTTTTTTCTCGCTCGCACCCGGTACGGAGCGAATAGAAACGCTCATTGATTATATATAAGATTTATTCTTTAGACTTTTTTAGACAAATACAAAAAATGTATCTAGGATTTATATTAAAACTTTTATTTGAGAAGAATAAAAAACCTGGGGCCCCAAATAGACACGAATAAACTGCAAGATCCACGTGATAATTTGATTATGGCTGATTTTGCTATCTTCGTTACTACAACCTACAGTATCTATTAAAAAGGTCACTACAATAGATTAGAGTCATAGATTTAATTCGGTTGCTAGTCTTGTCATTACAAACGTTTCTCGAAACCGGTCTACTTACAATTTTATACAGATGAGTATTAGAAATTATTATTTCATTCATGTAAAAGTAAAAAACTCTATTCTGTTCATTATGTTCAAGTAAAAGATCGACCCTTTTTAGCAAGTTTTAATTGATATCGTCAAGAATGAACAACTAACTTCTTTAGTTCAACTAACAAGGAAATATGGTTTAGTTCTTCTTCATCCTCATTATTTTACTCACAAATGCTATTATAATTAAAAGACTCATAGTGCCGATGGGGTCTTTTGGGGACCCCAAGTTTTGGATTTTTCTCGAATAACTATTTTAACACATTGCCTACGGGAGACGTGGATTCCACGTCAAAGGCGGTTTCGTGTATGTCCGGGGCGCGCATATTACACGCTAGCCGACACTACACGTTTGATCGGCTGTAACTTATACAACGTTTTGTCTTTTATAAATATTTGTTTTTGCTTAGATACTTCAGACCTTGAACAGAAATGTCTTGATTAATTAAAAGAGTTATGATTTTTTTTTTGTAAAAGACGATGTTTTGCCAAATTTCGGCGAATGCGACCCGCCCCAGCGCAAATTTGACCGCGATTCGCCCCGTAGGCAATTTTTAATATCAATCTTAGATTTTTACATTTTTTTGTATTTGTTTAGAAAAATTTAAAGAATAAATATTTTAAATAATCGTTGTTCTTTATTGTCTGCAATTGCGAAAATAAAATGAAAAAAAACAATATTTGTTAATGTTGCCAAGAGCGCGGTATTTTCTCGCTCGCATCTGTAACGATGTGCCGAGTACGAGTGAAACGTGCGAGTGACACGTGCTGCGAGAGCTTAGTCTACGGCAAGACATCGTCGAGAGCGTTGTTATTTACGCGTCGTATTAATTAGTTAAAAAATCCAAAATATCGAACAAATTATGAAGCATATCATGAATAACTGTTTTTATACTTAGAATTATCCATTTTTTCAGCGCCATTAATTGATGAAAAACATTACATATCCTCTTTGTTCATTATTTAAAATTTCTGCTATACATATTTTGTTTAATTTATTCATTCAGTACATAAAAAAGGTTAAAAAGTACGAATAATAAGCAGGTATATGAAAAATCTGGCAATTCGAAATTTAATGACGCAAGCTGTATATCGCCACCCGTGGCAAATAATATCACCGCACCTATCGAAAATCCTTTTTTAATGATTATTTTGTTTATCAGGGACGTCGAACAAATCAGTTGATGGCTGTGGACGTACCCATCATCACGAACACCATTTGTGGCTCGTATATAAAGAGTTTGACGATAACTCCGAGGATGTTGTGTGCCGGTCTGAAGAGTGGCGGGAAAGACGCTTGCCAGGGTGACTCTGGTGGTCCATTGGTATACAACGATCGTCTGATCGGAGTGGTCTCGTTCGGAATGGGATGTGCAAGACCAGATTCGCCCGGAGTCTATTCCAGAGTGCCGTCTGTGAGAAATTGGATCACTTTTAACACGGGAATCTGAAATGTAAAATATGATAAATACATGAGAGATAAATTCTATGATGCAGTTTCATTTTAAAATTATTTTCGCTGGAGTCGATGGAGTCGACGATCATCTAATTTCTTGTCGGCAATCATGCGATCCGATGGATTCTGTTGCCTCGCGGCCATGTCCACGCTTACAAAATTGATTTATGGGAAAGCTAAAAAATGTGCGTGGCGGGGGTGATGTTGGGGTGGTGCGGTGGCGCGTAGGTGATGGGGGGTAGGTTCCGGTTACCATGGAAACGAGGGGCGGTGTGTCTGCAATAGCAATTTGGTGTTGATGCTGGTGCAGGGGATATGCAACCGGGTGCAATCATCGCGTGCAGGTACAAACGGCGCGGGGAGGGGGCTGTGGATAAAAATTTGAATTTTGCAGAGCTGAAAAAAAAATCGCGTCTGAAAATAAATACAGAGTGTTGCCTAAAACACCACATTTCCATAAATATTAATTAATTTATTTAGATCGGTGATGTATTAATTATTGTATGGTCGTAATTGGGATATGGTCTAAATTAAATTTACGCACACACACACACGCATGTGTGTGCAGAATGCTAATTTATATTTTGCATCTATGCAGTTTATTTGATAAATTATATTACCATAATAATTCAGTCAATAATGTGATTGGGGATAAATTAAGCAGATCAACCCCCCCGACACCATCGAATACCACCCCCATGTGCACGCGAACATCCACCTCGCTGAAAACAACCAAACACAAGTGCAACGACACGCTATACAAAAATGCATTAAATAGTATTATTAATAAAAATATGTATACCGAATTTTATTTTTAAACGGTATTTCTATCCCTCGATTTACACAGCAAATAGGTTCCAAAAAATCACCGTGTTAATCCGTGCTAATCCATGACATAGTTTGACATTAGCAGTCGTATTGGATGCTTGCTTTATTGTTGACAGTGGAAATTTTTAGTATTTTTTCGTCGAATCAATTTTTAGCTAAACACAACACTGTTATGATGCCTCAGCCTCCAGATTCGTCTGACATAGTACGCTGCGTTTACTTCATATTCTTGAAAATTAAAAAGAATTAAACAACGACTTTCTGGCAACATTCAGAAGATAAAGACAAAATCACAGAAAGAGTAAAATGCCTTACTGAAAATTGTAAAAATTCAATTATAAAAAAAATCATCTATACTTTGAGGAACTCATAAACCAAGACCTGATTAAAATTGAAGAAGAACGATTTATAGAAAATAAGTTGAAAGAGAATAAAGGATTAGATAAACCCAAAAAACTATGTGTGAAAAAATGTCTGCAGCTTGGCCTACATCAGTAATGGAATACAAAAATTTGAAAAAATAGTCACCGATGGATCTTCAAGGATACGCTAAAAAAATATACAAAGTCAAATGAACATGTTTTTCAGATGAATTAATACCAGCAATAATAGATATTAGAACCACATATGCTGAAAATTCTTTAGAATATATGGTTAAAAATGAGCAATTACAAAAAAATAAAATATAACGAATTAGGTGTATTTAAAAGAAAGGACGTTTTTTTAAATAAAAGGTTTGTATGCTTATAACATTTAAAATTTTTTGATCCCTATATTACGGCCTATACCAAAAAATACTTTAAAATAAAATAAAAAAAATGTTGTGGTTCCTCTTTTATTTTTTAAAACAGCTTGAATCCAGGTCGGAATTGAATCCATAAATTAATTATTTATTCTGTCGTTATTTCTTCTACCAGACCTTTGTTATTAATGTTATTAGTGATTTTAAATTGGCAGGCTTCTCTCGGTTGACTTTTGTTTTAATAATATGTCATAAATTTTCGATGGGTTTTAAATCAGGACTACTATCTGGTCATAATAATGTTAAAATAATTGATTAAATCTTTGACCTGTGAAAATAAGAAAAAAAATGTTAGTTATTTTTTATAAGCTAACGTAAATGATTAAAAAAAATATTTTGGAAAAAAAATTGGCCCAATCACATGGAGCAGAATTGTGTCCGGAAAATGCAGTCGTTTATATGAGATATGTGTTGTTCTATGGACTGAACAAGGTTCATAATCGACGAATATTAAACCTCCAACTCCATATTAGAAAAAGCATCTCCAAATCATATTTCCTGATAGATTCACCCTTGGTCTGATGCATTTTTCGTGATGTCTTTCTACTATTCTATTCCTTACATACTGATTAATACCACTAGAGCCTATCAAATTAAATTTGCTTTCAAACGAGAAGATAGATTTCCTCCAGTTCTCTTTAGTTCAAGTCTGGTCAATTTTTTGCCATTTGAGTCATTTGAAGCGCATTTGTTTAAGATGATGTTTTTTTGCTGGTGATTTTGCCATAAAACCATCTTTCCTGAGCCTTCTCCGTATCGTTTCGATATTGACTTCGGTTCCTCCACCTCCGATGATCTCTGTTCCTATATACACTGCAGTTTTAAATCGACTGATTGAGTAAAACCATTTTAAAAAGATGATCTTCTGGGCCGGTTGTCTTCCGCTTTGGTCCTGTTCCTTTTAGGGGTTCTAAAAGACTTACAATCTTTTGGAACTTCTATATAAATTGAATCACTGCAGATTGATTCTTCTTCTTTCGTCGGCACCCTCATGTCTAAGGATCATGACCATTCTTGTCGCAAAGCTTCTTGATTTTGTCTCTCCTGGATTTTCTGCATTTTGCATCCCGCATCGCAGCTACTACTGTAGATCCTTTCCCTGCGTCCTTGTACGTTACGAGCTTCTTCAGGCTATCATTTCTTCTGCGAGATGCCCAAAGTACCAAAGAATCTTTTTGAGACAAATGGTGGAAAGTCGCTCTTCTTGTCGTTCCCCATTTCTTTGAGATTCAGATTGTGTTACATATTTGGCACATAAGATTTTGCCCATCTTCTTCCAGTTTCTTTAGTAATTCGGCAGAAATACCGTCATTTTTAGGAGATTTTTTGTTTTTCAATTTCTTCGGGGCATTTTAGATTTCATTCAACCATAGTATTTGGTTCTTGTTCATATTGCTCTATTACTATTCTAGTCAAATCAATTCCATCTCAATATTTTTTTTTCCATGTTACCATTTTTTTTTCATTTCCGTGATTTCTTCCCATTTACACTTTCAGTGACACATTGTTTTGTAATCTTTAGAGAGTTATCTTACTTTTCGGAATTATCCTTTTGATTTAATTTTGTTTGCGTGACCTTCTATTTCTAAGCATTTATTCTCATGCTTTGCTTCTCTTCATTTCTCTTGAGTTGCTTTATCCTGACGGCAGCTTTTGTGTACATCGAGTATCGAGGGTCTGATTGACTCGCGTATCATTTATGAAAGTTTTTCCATTCAACAAATTCTGTAGGAAACAGAAAAGGTGGTAATACATTGGAGCAAGATCTGAGGAGTAGAGTGGATGTGGTAAAAAAGATCAGTTGAGCTTCAGTATTTTTTCTTGAGTCACTTTTGCCGTCTGTGGTCCGGCGTTATCGTGTAACAGGATAACGCCTTTCAGATTGACGAGTGCAGGACACTTTTCCAGTAGTTTTTTTCATGAGCTCTTTGCAGCTACTGAACGTATGTATCGACAGTAATCAATAAAGTTGTCTTGTCATGAATATTGCTTTAGGTTTCGGTAGGGGTAGTTGATCCTTATCCAACCATAGTCGTTTTCAGACAATATTTTCATAGGTGATCCATTTTTCATCGCCTGTTATTTTCTTGTCCATAAAAGGCTCGATTGTATGCCGCGAGAGGAGACTCGTGGCAATGAACATTCGGTCTACCTTATTTCAGTCACTGAGATTATGTGGTACCCATATACCTAACTTGCTGACATTCCCCAAATTTTCCAGGTGGCGATAAACTGTAGATGGTGATGTATTGAGTCTCTCTGCCAACTCCCTTGTCGTTTGACGTGGATTTTGTTCACTCTAGCACTAGTGCCTTGTTTGAAGTCCCTTAAGGGTTTGGAAGAACATCACTGTAACCACCTGTCCTCCACACTAAATAATTGTGGGAATGAATTACAGGCCAGTTATCTATCTAGTGAAAACAAAAATCCCCATGTCAGGTGACTCACTGCGAGTAAATCCAAACAATAGAAATTTTCTACCTGAATCGGAAGTTTTTTATGACTCAAACTAATAATATATTCATTTAAGTTTTATTGTATATAGAGCTTTTCCACCCACCGTACATTTTCAGTGCATTACCCCCCGCCCTCCCCACATACTCACCCCCTGCGTGACAGAGTGGATGGCCGGGCGAAAGGCATTTATATGCATCGATCGCGATGTTGCAAAAATTGCATCCAATACATGCATTGCAACCGAATTTTAGCGTCGCAAAAATACACAGGCTATGCATCGAGCTTATGCACGTGCAGTATGAAACGGCCGGCGAATTTATGAGAGCGGAATTCGCGAATGTGAAGTGGCACTGCTGCCGTGATAAAAGTTTGATTTATGGAGGCTCGTGTGGGAATTTGAATTTATGCGATGAAACGCGTATTTTGCAACACCGTGCAAAAACTCTCGTATAACTGTATCGGTATTTGCGTGCGTATTAGCATTTTTTTTAACACTCTTTAGTTGTTATTTATTGTGGTTGAGTCTGCGGAACCGGTTCGCGTTGATGCAGTTATCCAATGCCGAGCTCGGCCAATAATAGAAATCTTTGTCGATGGAGACTGGGGCCGGTTTTTGGACTTTTTCTTCTATGGATGCAAATTTATTATGAGCAAAGAAATTTTGCATAGCTTTTTTTATTATTTGTTTGATTCTAAAGTGCCATTCATCCATATAAAAAGTTGATAAAGATTCGATAAAGATACTAAAGACTCTAAAGATGCAAGGGGAAAGAGTCTCTCACGCTAATATTCCCCACAGTGTCATATATTACAGTTGGATTAAAATTTATATTATTAGTTTTATAATTATTTAAACAACGTAGGATAAATGGTATTAAATTAATTAATTCCTACCTAGCTACATAAATATTTCTATAAATGGTAATGGGTATATTCCTCTTACATACTCCCAGGCCAATGTTATAAAGAACTCCCTGAATTCATAGATTACGTCAGTCACCTATCCGACTACTAACTTAGCTCAGTCGCGGTTAATTTGCATTATCGAAATAATATAGGTTATTATAATGAATTAAAAAAGCTACTCTTATCCTGCTATTTCTATAAATACCTAGACAATGAAGAATAAATTTTGTCAACAGCTTGATCTAAGCTCAGGCACAGTTGACGCATTTTCAAGTAATCAGAACAGAGTTAATTACTTATAGAATTAATTTCTTATAAGTTTTTTTATTTCCATATAAAAGCGTTTTTAATCTACTTTACACACATTTTCAGAATTAAAGTGAATTTTTAAAACAATAATTCCATTAACTGCGAAAAATGTTTTTGTACTGTGTTTGTAAAATGAGATCCTTAAACCCTTGCATCATTCTTTTTAACCTAGCCGTGCCTTTATTTTTTTGATTTTTCTTGAATAACTCTTTTAATATAAATCCTAAAAGTCACAAACCTTTTGCATTAGTCTAAAAAGTCTAACGAATAAATATTATAAATAATCGTTGCCCTTTATAGTCTGCAATAACGAAAAAAATAAATAAAAACAACAATATTTGCTGCTGTTGACACGCGCGCTATGTTATTTATCGCTTGCATCCAGTACGATGTGCCTAGTGCGAGTGACACGTGCTGCAAGAGCTCAGTCTGCGTATAACTATTTTTATGCTTAAAATAAAATTAAAAAAAGTTGAGATATTGATGAAGAATTCATTGCCTTAAATTGCTGGGGTGTATTTTCGATATTAAATAGACCCCCTTCGGACGACGCGGTTGTTTTCGAGCCGCCGTGACGGATCGGTTAAAATCAAAATGAAAAATGTATAATAAATAAATTTGATTAGATTATAAAGTATAAACCTAAACGGTCTTATTCAGTGCCTTACACACATGAGGCGCCTGGGGCCTCATTAACTCAGGGGGCCTCAAAGTTCAGCTCTCTAAACGATTTTTTTCATTCATTAACTGAAGGCTATAGGCATCGGGACCCTCGGCATACAGCCTTAAAATAATAAATATTTGTATCATCGAGATCGCTAATATCGACCATCGAGAAGCTAATTAAAGAAGAAGTAAGAGAAAAATAATGTGAATACATAAATTGATGTGAAATAAATTATGTATTCACAGCTTTGCAAATTGAGTATAAAACCTGAGCATAGAATGCAAATTATATGGTGTAGTGGCAATGAAAATATTTTGGGGTAGAGGGGGCCTCAAAATTGAATCGCGCCTGGGGCCTCTCAATGCTAAATCCGCCGCTGATCTTATTCGTTTTCAGCTAAACAGACCTAAATCATTACGACGAAAATAATTTAACCTTAATGATATAGCATTGTCACTATTAATAATATAGGGATAATACGCGGAACGGGGTTGAAGGAAATTTAAAAAGGATATATAGTATTCCAGGGGTCTATTGGGGGTCGATGATACCTTTTTCTATTTTAAAGTTGTATTTATTTTTAAGGAATGGAATTATTCGATAATAATACCCGGTTTAATGCAGATTTCTGTTGTTGAGGGAAAAGATGAATGCTGATGATATTCAATTCTACACTGACCACTTGATATATTATTTTAACAGTTTCAATTACTGTTATAAAGTTTAGATGTTTTGGATTATAATCCATTTAAAAGTGATACAGCTAATATTGATTTTTCGCTACAAGAAGAATTTATTGCATTGAGGGATTAGAATTAACACTTTAGTATAATTTATATATTTTTTATGTTATTCGATAGTCTATGGCGAATGCGTACATAGTATGTGTATCACTGTTGTAGATTATAGAAAAAATGTAAGGGGGTCTATGAAAAAAATATTTGGTTGAAAGGGGTCTATGTAAGAAAAATGTTACCCTAGTATATTCGCATTAACAACGCATACATATGAGTAGAAAAGACTCCAATGTAGATACATCCAGCAACATATTTTAACAAATCGGTGGAGATTCTTATGAATGCGGCAGATCGGGCGTCTTTCATACATGTCAGAGAAAAAAACAAATTACATCTCAAAGTGCATGCCAAGGACGAATCCTTCAACCCCTGAGAGTCGACGATTATAGCTTTGAAGCCACACGCGCTGTAGATTATAGAAAAAATGTAAAGACTATGAAGAAAATTATTTAGTCAGAATGTTACTATGTTACTGACATGACACTGATAAACAATAAACATTGAAAATTAGGTATAAATAATTTTTAGTTGCTTTAAAAAATTTATTACTCAAATAAAACATGTTAAAATCAATTAGTTTTATAAATTTTAATTAATAATTCAGACGAATTGGCCAGCTTAGTTGTTTTTTTAGTGTATTCTAAGAATGAAAGCATTTTTTAATGGTCTTTGTTAATGCCTATTGAAATATATATATTATTTTTTTAAATAAAAACATAAGTTTTATTATTAATAATAATAATAAATTAAATATAATGTGCGACATCTTTTAACGATCCTTGAAACTATTATATATAGTTTCATATTTTGCGTGGTTCGTATCCTTGCTAAATAATTTTCGGTATCGGAATCGTATTCGATTATATCTATACATAATTTATTCATATAATTATATATTTAATATATTATTGTGGCCTCGTCGGTGTCCTTAGCGAGAATCTGCGCATTCGTTCGAACGTATTTTGCGAATATTTTTGATTGCGTCGAAATAATTAGTGTTTGGCAGATATATCTGAAAGGGCAAGGTTGCCAGTGTATTATTTATACACATTACCATACAAAGGGAGACTAAATGCGTTCTCATTTCTCTCTGTAGTTCTTGGTTCGTCCTACGATCATGGTTGCCGATTAATTTTAATTACAGCGCTAAGACGGTCGATTAAATTCGATCATTAATTCTGTCCATCCCCGTTCTTCTTGCCCCCACACCCCGATACCGGCCCGCCCCCCATCCCCCAAGTTTATCCATCACGGCGCCGTGGGCGGCGGGGCGTTTCTTTCGATTGATTGAAATTAAATTTTAATTGGGTTACGACCGGGTCAGACGAGCTCTTATTTTTCGCGAACAGCAACAATATTCGCATTCGTGTCTGTGTGCTCGGCAAAGTTTGCGTAGCTCACAATTAGAATGTGTGCTGAATTTGCTGCCATTTTCGCTTGCAATTCGTTTCCGAAGTAATTTTCTCTCTGGAGAAAAGTTTCCCTTCTTATTCTGCGCCTCGCCTTCTTGCCAACCCCGTTTTTCTTCACCCATCCGCCTCGTCTCCCCGATTTTTCTTCTCGCTCCCGTTTCCACTGTTCCGCCCCAGGGGTGGGGGTCACAGCATCCATCCATCGTTTTGACGTCAATGAACTTCCGAATCGGTGCCGGGAATAAATTAAAATTTTCTCAAAATATTATTATTTTATCAGAAATTGGTTTCTTCCACAGTTTTCGACGTCATTTTGGAATTCGTTTGCAAAAGAAGAATGGGCGTAGAGGAAAATGTACTCTGTCTTTCTTCTTATTATTCTAATTTCTCTCCGGTAATGTTTTATGTACAGCCTCCCCGTACGTTTTGTACATTTTACCGTATATGTGCATTAGTACAGTCTGAATAATTTGACATGGCCATTACAATACAGAATTAAACCACATCCTAATAAGATTTAGTAATAATCAAAACCTCTCGAATATATTTTATACTCAACTAAATAATATTCTATTCGTAACAGATGATTTTTTTACGTTTAATAATTAATTTAGATTTTTTTTTAGCAAAATTTTCAATAAAATCAGAAATATTAACCAGTGTCAAACCGTGACACTGGTTTATTTTAATATTATTTTAATTGCATTTAAATTTGTATAATTTGTTTATAATCATTTATTCAACGAATGATAGATGGCAATTAATTAATTAATTCCAAACTTACTACATAAATATTTATTATTTTTATAAAGATGCGAATTGGATCACACTGTTAAGCCAATCGCGCATTGTCTTTAAATAAAAAAACAAATAAAAAAAAATATAATGGATTAAGTATATAAGGAAAAATGTAGTGGATTAAAGGATTTGGTTATGTATTGTAAGTTTCTCTATATTTTAAAATAATAATGTATGTGCGGTCAACCCTCCTATAACATCTATTTGTTTACGCGTAAGTGTTATATTTTGTTGTTAACTAAAAGGCATTTATTTAGCTTGGAAATGTATTATAAATTTACGAAATATGGAATTTGACTTTGAAAATATTTGAATTTTATAGAAAATAAATGTTATAAGAGGATTCCTTGTATATGTTATTGATATTATAATACTAGTTTTGTAATGTTCGTTTTTTTATTAAATTTTTGGTTTAATTTAATTTATTTAGAAAACTTGTACTGATTTTAGGATGAATTATATAAAATCATAATGGTATAAAAATAATAAAAAAAACTCAAATTTGTATTAGTAAACTGTATTTTTTTACTGAAACACTGTCATTTTTGGTCAAAAACTCTTTCCACATAGTAAAAAATCGAGGTACCGCTTTAGAATGCGGTCTACCGAAGATACTTATTTAATTTTTCACACGCATAGCAACATACTGTTTATTATATAAGTAAAAAAAACAACAAAATAACAAGATGAGACAAGAAGAAATTTTATAAGTAGTAATATTATTTATTATTAATATAATATGTCCTTTGAAATGCCAAAAGCAAATCTACTTCTCTTAGCGCTTTCCAACAGATGCAATCGAGGTGTAAGTGAAACAAACCAATTAATCAATCTCTAGATTTTCTTTAAAACAAGTACATTCAACTATGTATTTTGTCATAAAAATACATAGTTGATGATTAATTTTTTTAAAATAATGTGTTAAATATTTAAACAAAAATACGTATTTGGGCTTCTGTGTAAATGGTTATGTTATCTCTTAATTTTTTTTTCTCTTAGCACTCTTAATTATTCGGCACTTGTGTGCGCCGCACAAAAGCCACTACCAAACTTCAATGTATCAAACATATCAAAACGCATTAAACATTTTCGGAAGCATACAATAAAATAAGCATTTAACATGGCTACCAATGTCAAGATACGTCAGCTTCAAGTGTACCAACACAACGACAAAAATTTAAGCAATTTGATAAATTTATATATTTTTTTAAATGATAAAAAAGATAATATCTATTAAAAAAAAACAAATATTATATAAAAAAACATTTAATGTAAATATTCACCACTTACAAAAAAGGGAATTTTACATATTATTTTGAATTAATTTGTAAATATATAGTTTTAAATAATATATTTACATATGCCAAGGCAAATAGTAAGGTCCTTCCGAGAGCATCTCTCACGTGCAAGATCGAAATTTATTTACCTACACACATAACTGACTGTGAGGTTTCAGAAGATCCCGAACACCTACATTCGGTAGACCGTAATACCGCTGTGAATAAAGCCCGGACACGTTTGACAACGCACACGGATTGCGTACAAGATAATTACAAATTTGATAATAATTAA
This sequence comes from Philopotamus ludificatus, assembly GCA_022495035.1. NCBI lineage: Eukaryota > Metazoa > Arthropoda > Insecta > Trichoptera > Philopotamidae > Philopotamus > Philopotamus ludificatus. The sequence continues at coordinate 18,007 of JAGXCT010031317.1, forward strand.
AAAAAAAAAAAAACAACAACAACAAAAATAAATTAAACGTAGATTTCGGTAATTAACCCGTTACGCGCGGACGGCATTGATAAATGCGGCCCCCAACACTCCCATAAGAAATGTACCAACACTTTTACGCTCCGACAAGAAAACTCTCCGCGCCGGAGAAATTTAATAGCATTGAAAATTCCAAGATGGCCGACCGCTGTCTGAAACAACCCACCCGTCCACCCCCAGGAAGACCACCCCCAGGGAAGACCGCCTCGCCGCCAGCCGCCTCAAAAAACTACCCCGCGAGTCCCTCCCGGGGGAGAGGCCTCCACAGCTGCCCCCCGCGCTCCGAACCTCTCCGAGTTTCCCGAACAAAAACGTTTCCTCAGAAGTCCAGGCAAGAATAAGAAGTGCGGGAGGCTGCTACTTTTTCCGGAGCCCCGCGAGTAGCGCCGTCCCGCTCGCGAGCGTGACGTCACGGCGTCCTGGGTGGGCTGGCGTCCTTTTCTGGCGCCCAGGAGCAGAACCTCACGGTTTACGTAACAAGTGGAATTTTCCATTTATTCTGCCCTTTGAGATATCACTCATTAATGAGTGAATGCTGGCAACGGATCGAGGCCGCGTCTTTGTTTAATTCGTTTAAATGTGCCGACGCGGAACCGTGAAATTTTCTTAAAATTTTCATTATCCGTTCTACGCATCTGAACATCTCGATGCTTAAAATAACTCTGATAAAAAATATTGATCTCTTAGACATTAACAAGTTTTTATTATAGAAATAGATCATTTGATATTATTGTATTTTTTTTATTACCCTCACCCTTAATCGTTTAATATAAATTTAATTACATGATTAAGGAAAATGTCATTAGTTTATATTTAGCTTAAATAAAATATAAGAATATATTTATAAAGATTTAAAATACGCCCTTAGATCGTATAGATTCGTGAGTAATTCTTTGCAATTCTTTATTTCAAAACAAAAATTTAACTACAATATAAAAAAAGCTTTATGGGATGAATTTGTTGGTTAATAAATATATTTTATATTAAGGGGATTTTACTCCTCTGCTATTATATTTTTAGGCAAAAAATAATTATCTGAACAACAACAAGTTGGGTATCGAAAAATTAACAGAAAGTTAACAATAAGTAAGTTTTTGTACACATGAAAATGTATCTTCGTTGCACAACAGTCTAAAAATTATAAAAAGGGTATAAAAAAACTCTGTTTTATTTATAAACATAATATTTATTTATTAATTTGCTACAATATGCTGTAAAATAAAATTTCTCATTTCATAATTACCACTTATTAATCAATGGATTACGCTATTTCCTAGTAGACCCTTACCGTTCTTATCGTTTTTCCTAGACCCCTCCTACCTGTCGGGTGTTAAATTGTTCTAAATTTAAATTGAAAGACACATATTGAGGGGAAATATTTGGATTTGAAAAGATTCAAATCAAAACCTAGTAAAATTCCTAAATATACGATGCTGTTAATGAAAGGGATAAGTTTAATGCTCCAATAGAAATTGTTTAATATTTGCTAACCGATTTCTCTTTCTTTTCCTAAGGAGATTGGGAACCGTGCTAAAATATTTTTTGCGAGGTATGAAGATGGAAAAGCTATCAAAAACTTTCTTGCGTTAGCCAATATTGTAGATTAAGCAACAGGAATATCATTCTAAACCCAGAACTGCTTAATACAGCCTAAATGGGATCAGATCAAGTTTACCATCATTTACATTACGAACCCCCATCTTTTTCTTGACATAGACCCCCTGCAAGTCGAATTTAACTACAGGGGGTCTGTATAAACTACTTAGAGAATCAATGATTTACAGTTTCACCGTAAATACATTTTTTAAATAAAGCTTAGTTGTCATAAGATAATTGAGTAATATATCTAAAGATTAGGTAATTTTATATTATTAATAATAAACAAGATATTTCTTTAGAATGTGGTCTACCGTAGTTTAAAGCTACAGGACAAGCAACAGGATTTTTTTCTGAAGCCAGAACTGCTGATAACGCTCTTTAAACTGCACCTTAGGTTCTTCGTTTATGATATTTTAAGCCGAAAAGGACTCCAATCACGTAGACCTCCATTTGCATCTCGTAGATCCTCAGTTTTTTCCTTGACATAGATCCCTGCAAGTCAAATTCGACCCCTGGGGGTCCATATAGAACACTTTGGGTATTCTTGCTCCAATTCAATTATGTAAAAATAATTGTTTTCTTCAACTTACAGATTTTCCTCTGAATTCAAGCTCTGAATTTTATTCCTTTGACACAATTTTTGTTGTTAGTGTTTATAAAAACTATTGATGGTAAAAAGTATAGAATATCTTTAGGGTTTAAATAGGCAAATATAAAATATTTTATTGTTTAAAAAGTGAGGCGTTTGAGTTAATTTAAATAATAAGGAAGTGAAGCATTTTAACTGGTTTTAATCGGCTCAAGATGTCTACAATGAAGTCTAGTTCACTGAACAATTTTGAGGAAAATCCTGAAAATTGGATTTCAGGCCAAATATGTATCAAAAAAACTTATTAATAATAAAAAAGACCAGGGCAAAGAAAATCTAAAATTTTATTGAATAGAATCAGTTGAAAAACTTACAGTTGGTCGATCGTAAGTGGACATAATTTGCGTTTTTACACACTGTTAAACTTTTACCATATGTAACGATTTAAGGATGTACGATTACATATGAACTTGGTTATAAAAATTGTTTGAGGTACAATAAATGTCAAAAGTATTAATTGGATTTTTTTTCAACTTTATATAAACTTTTCAGGACAATTGTGCATCTTAACATCGGTCTGTCACTATCTAAAATTTATAATCATTTTTCTGTTGTTTTTATCTGAATGTTGTCTTCTATTCAATAGTCCATTTTGCAATCAATAATTTACAAATACCAATAGAGTACATACTCTATTGGTATTTTTGTATATAATACGCTAAAACATGTATTATATAAAACATCTTTAACCGAAAATAATATGAAAAACAAGTAAAAACTATAAAATATCTAGAAAAAGAATTGGTAAGAAAAGCATGCCGATTTTTTTTAAATTTTGATCATCAAAACACAAAAAAATATTACCATTTTTTTTTGTATCAAACTTGTATGTATTATTAAGAAATAGCTAAAGAATTTTAAAGTTCAGTCAGAATTATTTATATAATAATGTTAATCTCGTCTGTCATATATTAATAATGTTGCAATGTAATTTTTGTGTCATTTTCGCCATTCCGAAAAGAAAAGTTATTAAAATTTGCATACTCGGCATGAAATTAAGGATTCCATTTAACTTTTAATGTTATGCATTGGGAGGAGACGAGAAAAACTTTTGTTATAATGTCAGTTTTACGTTGACTCTTCGTACGGGCTTAAGTCAACTTTTATATCATCACGCCTTTCAGCGTATAATAAAATACGACAACCGTACGCAAACAGTCTCATTCGCCGAAATAAATAATAAAATAAACGAAAAATCTAGATGCGTAACGGATTCGAGTATTGGAATTTTTAATTTAGCACGATTCTGTATTAAAATAATACCCTTTTTAGGAAAATCTCCCCTTTCCAGTACTGGAAAAGTTCGATCATTTCCTTTAGCGAGTTGGAAAACTTTTATAACCGTATTAAGGTAAACTTGGGTTGCTCACGTTCACATTTTAATATTTCAAATTTAACCGTGTGGGTCCCGGAACCCCCAACCCCATAGCCCCTCGCTCCTCTCCCCCCCCCGCGATCTTCGTCTCGTTCGACATATCAAGAGTACTAATCGCATTTCTACATTGTCTATTGGGATGGCGTGCCATGTGGGAATCGCTATCGGCTTTGGACAACTCCAATAACAAATTCAATAATCACCAGACAGAAGTTGAGAACCAGTGGAATAGAAGACAAATCGCAATTACCTAATGAATGTATGAATTTGACCCAAATTCTGGATATTGTGTAAGTTTATCGTCTCGTTTTAATTTGATTTCCAAGTTTATGAATAAAAAATATCGATTTTCACTATTTAAAAAAGTAATATAAAAAGTAACAATTTCATAAGTAAAATAAATAAATAAATATATCTTATGCTTATATTATTTTAAATAATAATTGTCATTTTTTTACGCTTCAATGGCGTTGAAAAATTTCTATTGCAGTGTATTTTTTTAAAATTATAATACATTCAACCCTCCTATAGCGTTTTCCGTTATAAAACGACGTATGCGGCAGTCCTTTCTATAGTGCTTTTTTCTAGCTCGCCGTTTTCTGTGTCAGATTACCAATTTCGTAAAAATGTAATACATTGCCGTTAGTCTTCTATAGGGCGGGTTTATAATACGTCGTTCCTATTTCGTCGCTATGGGAGGGTTGACTGTATTATTATTTTATACTATTTTTATTTAACAATTTTTTTTTAACTATTCTAACATTCAATAAAAATAAGATAACATTTACATAAATTAAATATTATATTAAAAAAATCCGTCATGGCGGCTCACAATAACCGCGTGGTCCGAAGGGGATCTATCATAGACCCCAAGCATTTCGAGACAAGGTATCATCATGAATTCTTTATCAATATCTATACTTTTTAGAAAAAATGGATTATTCTATGAAAAAAAAGTTATTCATGCAGTGGCGTACGGTGGTATTGATTTTAGGTGTGAATGTGGAAAAAAATACAGTTTTTTTTTAATGAATTTTATTACAAAAAGACTAGAATTATTATATAAATAATAATAAAATACAGTAAAAAAAACTGTATTATTTTGATATAAATTTTTGTTCCACATTCAGCACACCCAACATCAAGTCCACCGTACGCCATGATATCTTGTCGCACGTGTCACTCGTGTGTTTCAATGTCATTCAGCACCTCGTACCGAATGTGAGCGAGAAAAAATATTGCGCACGTAGCAACAGCAGCGAATATTGTTGTTTTTTTTGTAATTAGAGAATAATTATTTATAATATTTATTCTTTACCTCGTATTCTAAATGTTACTTTCTATAGCGTGGTCTCTAACTTTGGCACTATAAGATGGTTACCTCTATTATTATTTTATACTATTTGTATTTAACGCCACTTAGCTATAAATTTACACAAGAATATAAAAAAAAATATTTAACCCTTTAATCGCCAAGCCAATTATATGGATTTTTACCGTACGCCGTATAAACTTCAAATAACATGAAACGGCTTAACATATCGACGTTCTAACAATCACATTGCCTGCAAATGATGTCTCTGCATTCATTTTCATCTAAACATATAATATTTATTTATAAATAAATTCGTAGTAGCGTTTGCCGTGGCGCTGGTGGTTGTACGGTTTCGCGTGCCTGCACGCCGTGGCGTCTGAACGGTTAATAATATTAATAATAAGATGACCCTGTTGTTTTTATTATTCAATTCTAGAACTTTAATAGATTATTTTATTTTATGAAGGATGGTCTTAATTGGTATGAATAAAGAAATTAATAATTATAATACGTAAGGTATATTAAAAATAAAATTGTTCAAAAAAAATTTTAGTATTTTTGGTAGTAATTTTATTGTTTTAAAAAATCGGAACATAATTTTACATTTTTATAGTAAATGATAATTTTTCTCAGAGGTCCTGGAATTGACATGAGACAGTTTCGCTCAGTAATAAAGTTTGACGATCCGCTAGTAGCAATTAGAATGATTGCCACGGCTGTGTACTTTTACTGTACATAATTATTTTATTACAAAGAAAATGTAAATATTTTTTTCTCTATTTTCTTCGTAGATATCATCACGCGTTTTCCACAGCGTCTGTTATTTCGTATGTGCCGCCATTTTGTCTGGATACACAATTAAGACGCGGCAGTCGACTACTTAATCATAAATACAATTTTATTATGTTGTGTTTGTTTTGCAGATTAAGGCAGATATAAAAGGGGAGGGAGGGGTAATGCTACCAAACTCTCTGGAGATAAAGGAGCGGTTACTGCTTCCACCGAACAAAGAGTCCTCTCCTCTCAAGAGAGGACAACAATGACATCTTTTGTTAGCGTTTGTTCAACACCAGGACACTCGCCCAGATAGAGAGACCAAGCGGCATACAATACGTGCATTTTATTTCTGACACACCCGGCATACGACGTTTTTTACATAACCGCGGAGATGTTTGCGCAAATTCCGCGTTTTTATATAGGTCCTGTGACTTTTCGATCGCGCCGGTAGTATCCTCCAGTAGCGAGTTGCCGTGTTATGGCGCAGAGTCGCTTTGCAATTTTTCAGCATAATTTATGCAGCAAGTCTGACCTGCACTTTCTAACTGCATCTTAATCTTCGCACACCGCGACAGTCGACGCCAACCTTTTGTGAGCGCGCAAGGCGCCAACTACCGCCTATTATTTACAATCCAATTAAAACGGAGACAAATTTGCTTACATTTTGTTGCGATATTATTTATCACCAAGAAAGTTAATGCAAGTGTGAATAAATAACAACAAAAGAACAAATATATATCTATAGTCTTATTAATGATATTGTATTCTTCAAAAATACTGTAAATGTCTTTATTTGTCAGTATTATTTTTTTTAATTTCGATGGCTGCATAAAACTTATTGACAAATTATATTTTTTGTTTTTTTTGTTGTGCTTGTAGACCTGCCTCTGACGTATCTTGACAATGGTATCCATATTGAATGCTAACTATTTGTTGAAAAGTTTCCATGCGTTTTGACGTGATCGACTCGTGAGCCTTCATATTCGCCGGACCTTCTGTTATTCATCTCGAAAATGAAAAAAATAAGATGAAAAAGTTGTTTTGTTAACATTGAGGGGACGAGAAGATAAACACAGAAAAATAAATATTCCGCGTTGTTTTTTGGAATCCTCTTTTCAAAATACAGGCAACCCCCGTTATACGCGACCCCAGTGAGTGCGGATTGTGTGGATGAGTTAAAAAAAATATTAAATCATCTGTCACGGCGGCTTGAAAACATCCGCGTCGTTCGAAGGGGGTATCTCAGACTCCCCAAGCATTTTAAGTCATGAAAAATTCATCAACATCCTGTATTTTTAAAAAAAAATGGATTATTCTATGATAAAAAATAGTTATTCATGATATGCTTCATAAGTTGGTCGTTATTTTTGATTTTTTAACTAATTAATATGACGCGTAAATGACAACGCTCTCGGGGATGTCTTGCCGAAGACTGAGCTCTCACAGCACGTGTCACTCGCACGTTTCAATCACAATCGGCACATTGTATCGGATGCATAAAACATAATCATAATCCTAATAATTATACATACAAATTTAAAGATAACAATTTGACTAAGAATATGAACAAAAAAATGTTTATTATTATTGTACTATTTTTATTTTTAAATTTTAATATTTGGCCTAAAATTGCTAATCATCGTAAAGTTACTAAAACTAACATAACAATTATAAATTTTATTAACCCATCCGTCAAGGTGGCTCTGAAATAATATTAGTTATTCTCATTATATTTTTATTCCAAATTTATTGAAAGAAATATTCATTGAGACAATGAATAAGAAACATCTACAGGGTTTGTTTTGATATCCGATTTAATTATTTTTTATTAATAAAAACTCGATTCAAGTTTGCTTAAAAATCTTTTGGGCCAGTACGTCTGGCCCACGGAGTGTAAAAGGTTTAACCGATCTTTCTGTTATACATTTGAACTATTATTATATACTGATTTATTGTAACGATTTTTACTGAGATTATTCTTATCATCTCGGGTCGCATGTATTGATTTCTCATATTTCAAAAATAAAACGTGAAAGTGAATATCATGCAAAAATTATTTCGCAAATTTCCCAATGCCCCTTCACCCCCCTCCCCCGCAATTATTATTAGATTAGTTCCGCTCAATTAACCGCTTTCGCACTGCGCCTGTTTTCTTCACTCGGTCGCGTCACGAAAAACATCTCAGGGCTCTTTCCACGATGGAAAATCTTCGGAAAATTTTGCAGTTTAATTCAACCCTTGGGCTTTTCGGGTGGGCCGAGGGGCGGGGGCTGAGACTCGGGTGGGCGGGGGGTGCGGGGCGGGAGAGACCCTGCGTTTTCTTAACATTTTCATAATAACGCTCGATTGTTAATCACATCAGATACCGTGAACGCGTCATTTATCATTAGGGATGTGAATGGAGCCCGTCACCTATGAAAAGGACTCATTTTCTTTGCTTCTAAGGAAAATTTTCCGAAAATTTTCCAACCGACGCTAATGTAATTTTTTGCATGCCGAAGCAAAATGCGGGCACACACACACACACACACAAAACTGTGCACAAATATACACATAAGAATAAAAATAATTATTAATTATTGCAATTCTTGCGCGGAATGCCCAATAATTACGATGTCTCGAGACAATACAACGCTTTTATATCTGGAGGACCGTTACAAATGGGTTTTTGTAAATTTTCGAGGTAGCTGTACAGCACCAGGGGCGCAGGCACAAAGTGTACGTGACTGTGTGTGTATGTATGTGTATATGTGTGTGTGCGGAGAGGTGCTGGGGTACATCAGTCGTCGTTTTATCATTGTCTCTCCATAATTTATTATATCTCAGATAAAATGTCTGCCTCACCCCCTATATATCCCCCTCCCCTCCGCCTCACTTTACAAATGTCTTTCGTGCCATTTCTTACGGACACCCCGTATACCCCCACAGCCTTTTCTATACTTCTACATTCTATATCTGCGCAAAATAACCACCCCGAATTGAAACAACCCCCTCACTTACTTAGAAACGAACGCAGGACGGACAATGTACTTATTATTTTTTTTAAATCATTAAAAATAATTAATTAATGATACGTTTTTTTTAGATTACTATTGATAACGTAATATAAGTACTGTTAATAATTAGAATCAGCAAACACTTATTATTGCTGACCTAAATAAAGTTAAACTTATTTTTTTTTCCCAATATTCATGATAATTTCAATTAAGCATAATGATTTTAAACGAGTTTTTAAAAATGTTCCAATATTGGAACACTGTGCATACAATGGGATAATAAAATAAGACAAACAGTTTATTTTAATACAGCTAACGAATATAAAAAATCTACAACAATGATAAATTATTATTATCAATCAAAAAAAAATCTTGTTCATTGTATATTATGCTTTTAAAAACCCCTGGCTAGTTCACACAAGTTTTCAGAATTTATATTCGTCGATGGATATTAGTGTGGTGATAAAAAATCAAATTGTTCCAATATTGGAACAATGAGCAAAAATGGGTTTAATACTAAATAAATAAAACATGAAAAGTGTGTGAGGGTAATGGTTTATTTTTCACTTAGATAAAATATTAATAAATTTTAAGCACACTAATAAAATTGACATGTAGAATAATAAAAAAAATTCACATTCATAATAAGATCATTTTCTTCATTATCATAATTATAAAATTGGGCGTAATTTATTTTAAATTACACGATAAATCAATTTTTTTTCAATTGCGAGGGCTGCCTGTCTGTCTCACGCTGAGTTTAGAGAGAAAACGGGACAAAAACGGGACAAATCGGTCCCGTATGTACTAAGCAACCCTAGCTTTAAAACATAAAGTTTTTCATTTTCTTATTTAATAAAAATATCTTCATCTGAAAAATTGTCTTAATCATAGTCAAAATCGCATTGAGAAAGAATATTCATTAATTTTTTATGTTAATTAAAAATATGCTAAATTCTTATTAAATATTATTATTATTTTTATTTTTTGCACTGTTGATTGTTTAGTTAATTTTATTAATATTAATACATAATTCATTGTTGTTTGTTATTGTTCCATAAAACAAAATATAGTCTCAATAAATAGGAAAACCGAGGACAACCCTCGAGGTCCAAAAACCGACCGACTGTCCCAAAAATATAGACATACAAAATATAACCTACAAACTAAAGTAATGAAACTTCTTTTCTATGAATTTATTAAACGTAACAATCAATTTATATAAATAAATATTGGGTTTTTCTGCATGTTTGAATTTTTCTCTATACTTAGAATCTATAATATTTCGTAAAATTTACCTGCGCCCTATTGAAATCTTTGGACCATGACTATTGGCCTTTAGAGCTGCCTATCGAACTTTCTTGGGCCAACAGTTATGGCCTTCAGAGTGGAAGGGGTATTTTGACGTAACGCAAAGAAATTATTAAATTAATTATGTAAAAGGGTTAAATTTAATTAATAATTACTGAAAACGTAGTCCAGAGCTTCTAATAAAAATATTTTTTTATGTAACTCATGCGATTGCCAATTTATTCTTAATTTAATATTTTTTCTTGAGTTATTTAGCGTTAAGACTATTGAATAAATTATTGAATTATTGATTATTGAATAAAATAATAATTAAAATAGCATCTAGTTCAAAAGATTATAAAATATTTTGTAATAATTTTTATTTCTGTAAAAAGTCAATGACATTTAAATATACTGTGATTTTTCAAAATGATATAATAATAAAATGATAAGTAATAATACAAAATCGCAGTATTAGTAAAGTTTAATAATGATTAAAAAAATCCAAAATGAATGACATTTTTTTGTAGTTATAAATCATTATTTCGTGTTCTTTAAACCCGTGTAAAAACGGCTTCTTTCGAATGATCACATATCTAATTAATAAATTAATATTGAATAGGATGTGATATTATGAATTTTGCGTAAAAAAAGGTTTGTTTAAATGTTTTCCGAACCGAATAAACCGAAACCTTCGTGGGCCAGACGTATTGGCCCAAAAGATTTTTTAGCATTAGTTTAAATAAAAAAAATAATGTCTTTTATTTAATCAGATATCAGATCAAACTTGTAAATTTTGTGAAAGAATATAATAAGTTTAACTCATATATTCGACTAAAAGTGGATAAGGTGAAAAGCGTTAAAGCCATAAAAATCTTAATAGATAACAAGGTACATTTTCGTTAGATACATGAAAATAGATTTAAAGAAAATGATTTCTTCCTTATTTTTCTTATAGGATTTTTTTTTAAATATTAAATCTTTAAATAAAAACTATTGATAATTCCTCGGTTATTTGACATGCTTGTTATCTGATTTTAAAGGCCTTCTCAATAGTTTGTCATTGTTTGTCACTATGCCAACATATCTATATTTTTTTCAAATCAACCCCCATTGTTTGAATTCCTTTATCAAACAAAATAAACATAATATATTCCTAATATATTTCTTAGAACTTTAGAATCTTGAAATAAAAAATATTTTGTTATAGTAAAAACAGTAGGATACTAGACAGATTACAGAATGTGACTCATAGATTCGACTTAAAGTGGACAGGATTAAGAAAATTTTCAATAAAACTTTTAAAAACACAAAAAAATAATATAATAATCAGTCATTGATTTTCTTAAATCACTCGACAATAAAAAATGATTAGGCATTTGTTACACATTTCTAAGCACTTCAACTAAATATATATTTATATATTACAACGCATATACTCATAATTATTTTATTTAATGATTAAAACCGAGGTTCGCGAATCCGACCATTTTCTCAGTTGACGATTATATCAAAAGCGTCCTTTTTGAGTGAATATAATCGCGCGATATTTTCCTACGGGAAGAGCAAGTTTTCCTTTCATCTTTATACGACGTGAATGCATTGGCTAAATTACCGGTGAACGTACATATTCTCAGATAATATAATTAACATTTTCTGATACCGTATTTTTAAAGCAAACACGTATAATACGTGTTATTACACGTCTCTAAATTATTATATGGTGGAAATGTCAAATGTAATGAACGCGAACGCTCCTCTGGCTTCGCATGCATATTACATGAATTGTATTGCCTGTAGTAAAAAATATCCCCACGGATAATAACATGGCTGTGTTTTATGTCTATTAAGAAATAGGGGGATTTGGGGGTGGGCTCGGGATGTACCGGGGGTGGGGGGATGCGAAGAACGACAGCGGATGGGGGGTGGAAACTTTTAAAAGGGACACGCGGGGTGGACTCTCTGAAGAATATTCAATTAAATTCACCCCCGTTTTACGAAAATGGCCAAACTTACCTCCGCCACCCATCGCGGTATATGGCCATTTTATTCTGTCGGGGGCGTATGGCCTGAGTTAGAGCGGGACGGATCCGCCATTCCATATTGCAATATATTTGTGACCATAGGGGGCTCGGAATGTCGATGTGCAATTGCCAATAATTCAATTAATCGCCGAAAAATATGGAATGCACGAAAATGTTTAAAAGCTTTGCAAAAAGCTCTATTTACAGGGGGTGTCTATGTTTGAAAATAATCAAATAATAGTCTAAAATGTCACATAATTGGATATTCTTCTTAATTGTGTTAGGCCTTCGCCTAAATAATTAAATAAAAATTTAAATTGAAATAATCCTAAATATTGTGATTAACAATACTATTTATCTCATCGATTTTCACCAAAAAAAATCATAACTCTTTTATTAATCAAGTAATTAAGCCGAAAATTAAACTACTTGAAATTGAACTATTACTGGATAGTAAATGCAAAAATAAATATTTATATCTTATATCATTGGTCACTAAATTTTTTGGAAGCAGGCCTATATAAATAGGCCATAATTTTTATTATCCACAACAGCTATTTTTATGGCTCCAAATGTTAAGGAACGTCATAAATAAAAAAGAACAATTACGATATGACATCAGTAAGAATTTATTCATTAAAGATAAAACTAAGTATCCTACCGATAAGAAAATATATTAAAAAACAAAACCTTATTATAGATATAGGAGATCAAAGTGCATAGTATCGATTCACGTAAAAACAAACGATTATAACAGTATAATAAATAAATAAATTCTTTATATTAAACATTAAAAACAATTGCTGATAATAGTCGTATTTGCCAAAAATGTCATCAAATAATTAATAATAAATTATTGTAGGTTTCTACTTCGTCTATGATTTTAAGAGTGTGAAGCTAGACCTTATTTCTTTTTCATTAAATTTTTAATTCACTGTTAGGGATTTTTATATATCCTTAATAAATAATATGGGGATTTTTCCCCATCTAGTCAAGGATTGTGAGATTTTTGTTAGTATGGTATAGTAGTCAGGATGGTATCAAGATAGTTTAGATAGGGATTTATATTTTTGAATTTTTAATGGAAACTAAATAAAGATATGGGAAGCGATTTAATGCAGTTTGTTCGTCTTTCCGTCTTTCCGTATCAGCATCCTGAATCATTTTTCTGGGTAATATATAATCGTGTTAAACTAAAATTTTAAAAATAACATATGGAGAGACAGAATTCTATTACAGTGACGTTAAAGATTTGATGAAACTGAAACTAAAATGAAAATGTTTTTATTTTATTTTTAAGGGATAAATGATATTTTTTTCTCGCGAATATGCAAAGGATAGCTTTACTATTTTCTATATAATTTTTCCACGTCAGATGATTCTCGAATATCACTCCGAGGTATTTCGCCGTGTATTTTATTATTATACTATTTATTTTCATCGAATTTCTGGGTTTTGAAAAAAAAATGGCTTCAGTTTACTCTTTTGATTTATTTGCTTCAATATTTTTCTGACTAGACTAAAACGCTATTTAAATATTCTTGTAGAGATTTAGGTATAAAACTAGGATAAAATTTCTTTATCATAAATATAAATAGCTTTTACCGTCTATTTATATGTAGATATCCGGATGATGTTGTTGAAAATTTTAAACAGAAGTGGAAAAAGAAGCCGTGAGAAAGAGTCATTAATTACGTCGTTTTATTTAACATAAAAAATGATAATTATAAAGATTTAAGGAAGAAAATTAAATTATATTATTTAAAAATATCAGACCATTAAGTCAGATTTTGTCAAAGAAACAAGCCATATTCATGAATATCGCTAAATTGTGTCCAAAATTCACTAACGTAGAAACTGACCAGAAATCCAGCTCTTCGTCAGGAAACAAGTCCTTTGCATATTTTTGGATATTACAATTTAAAATAAGTATAAAAAAACATAAACAATTATCAGAAAACGTTATAATATTGATATTCAATAAATATAAAAATACATTAAATTACTTATATTAATTGTATTATTTATTTAAAATAGATTATCGAATATTAGAGTAACTAACGTTTGTTGAAATAACAGGTTAGTATAGTTATGTTTTGATATTTTATGTATTTAAGATAATTTCAGTAAATCTGCTATGGTATTTATTATAAATAAATATTTATAAAAATAATCAGCGATTAAAAAATAGAGCCAGCGTCATCAAATTACGCGAGGTTTCTCTACCTGTGTTTTCATATACCTGTTATTTATTTATTATACTTTTTAATCACGTTTATTTTTAAATTATGTTAATTTTATTATTCAATAAGCGAATCTCAGGTCCAAAAATATTTTTAACATTAGAATTGACTTAATATAATAACACACTAATTATTAATATTTGACACAATATTTTGTACTAATCAGTATTACTGATATTTACCTAAAAATACTAGTCAGGATTATTTATATCAACGAGTAATAATATATTTAGTTGTAGTAATTAGACAACTAAGATTTCTGTATCATGAAAATGTTATTCATTTTCAAATAATCATCAGTCAGCATTTTTAAATAATAAAAATGGCACGGAAAAATTTTACTGACTTATTTCATAGAACATTGATAAATATATAAACATATTTTTAATATTTTAATAAAATAAACATGACTATATTATTATGTTTTCTATATTTTATTGTATCGTTTCTGAATACCCTGTACGTGGAGGTCCGCCTCCTTTTATACTTTTATACTGAAATCACTTGTAAAGATAAAATTCTCTCCAATAGGAAGAAGGGGAACGTAGAAGAAATAGGGTGGCTGAGCCGATGGGGGTGGAATGATAATGGTATGGGTGTTTGCTGAGGGTTGAATGTTTAAGATGGGGCAGGCGAGGAAATAAATGAGTATAATTATTGAGTATTTTAATTGGTAAGTTTCAGAAAGCTTTGCGAGTTGTGTTCCAGGCTTCTTTGTATTCGAAAATTTCTACGGCTTTCGCGTACGGAAGTTATTTAAAAAAAATATATAATACACGCAAAAAATATTCAGCATCTCGGTCAAATATCGATTCGAACAAATTAAATTAATAATATGTTTTATTTAATTTGTAAATTCCATTTTCGCGTTAAGAGCATGACGCCATTTAAAAATTCCACCCCTCGGTAAGAAGAACTCGGCACTTATTTTTAATGAAACTCTTTGCAAGCAAATTGCCTTCTTTCGTGAGTGGGGGGATGGAAAGTGGGGGCGAGTGGGGGGGGGGTAGAAGACGGACTGCCGCCACCCCTCTCGAGCGCAAAATATATAACCCCCCCTTAATTATAATTACGCGAAATGCAAAGACGAAAGTAAAAAGGGGCGAAGAAATAAGAGGAAGATTTTCTCTCGGGAGTAGGGGCCGGGCTGAGTTTCCACAGGGGGTGGAAAAGCGAGAAGAAAATGTATTAAAATGCGAAAGAGATCCGGCGTCTATTTTAGCACCCCGACTCGCTCCCAACGGGCACAGTGATGCTGTAACATGGGTCATTCCGTGAGCATATGTAGGCCAAAAATTAACATTTAAAATACGTGTGTATCTATAATTTAAAAAATATAATACAGAATATATTTAAAAGAAATGAGAAATATATAAATTAAAAGAAATATAAATACACATTAATTATTGGATCAATATCCTAAAATTTTATAAGAAAAACAATGTTATTTTTGAAGTTTGATTTATTTTTAAGAAATCGTTTTTTTTCCATTTTTGGCAATACAAAAAAGCAGCAGAGTAACATGTCTGACGAATACGGAGGCCATTGCATCATAAAAGTGTGGAAGATTGGGCAAAATTCGTAAAAAAAAATATTTTTTAAACACAAAAATCACTGAGCACGCCAGAATGCATGAAACATTTTTTAACAGCCAAAAATAAGAAAGCATTTAATACGGTTACCAATGTCAAGATACGTCAAGAATAACTGAACCAAAAACACAACAAATAATGTCGCAGTTGGACCTATACATCCCACGAAATTAATAAAATCCTCATTTTTTACTATCAAATCTTGTAAATATAATGTGATTTTCAAAATATAATTAATTAAATATATGACTATTATTTAAAAATATTCTAGGCATTTTTATGATCTTAATAAATACTAGTTAATCCTTTTCAAATATTTTAAAATAATCTTTTTAAATAAAAGGAAATAAGATTTCTTTAATATATCTTATGCGTATATTCTTTAATTAAATGAAATAAACATTTATAAGAAAAAATGTGCATAAAAGTAATAAAATATTGATAAGCTAATTTTATTCATAAATGTGTGTTATAATTTATTAGTTTATTAAAATAAAAGCAAAATCCTTACGTTTCTTGAATTAAACTTTATAAATAAAGTTTTATTATTGTAAATGTACTAGTATATTATTATATTAAACGATTAGAGTTCCGTTTAATTTATTAGGTAAATCTAGTAATATTTATTTAAATTATTATAAAAAATAATGTGCGAATAAAAAATACAACAGGCGTCATTAAATTTCGCGAGGTTTCTTTACCTGAATTCTTTCATAAGAAGTCTTTCATAATTTAATGGCGTTGATTCTAATAATCACCAATTATATGATACAATATTTTGTGTTAATTAATATTAATATTTATTAACAACAATTATAATTATTTATTTCCCCGAACTTATACGAAAATAGATTTATAAAAAAACCTTAGAATATATATTGGTATATAAAGAACAAAATTATTTATTAAAAACATATAATATTTTTCATGAAAAAAAAAAACTGTTGATGATCACCGAAAAAGTGGTTAAGCACAGAAGACTCACGCTGACTGCGAATTTCTTAAAATTCTCATTAAGGAAGTTTTACCTCCTAAACCCCCTCCCACTGTACTCCCCCCACCCCAGACCCTTTACCCTTTACACTCCCGAAAATCCTTATCCTCAACCCACATTCAAGACACCTTTTCCTTTTTGGAACCCTCACTCTCGGAATATTCATAAAACTTATTCCAACATTTTAATTACACAGAAAAAAAAAATGTGAACGGGGGAAATGTAACTAACTCTGTTACATTTCCCTCGGCTCTCTTATTTGAGCTTTTAAAACCATTTAACTAAGGCTTTATTGGAAAAAAGAACATAAAACCAAAGTACATGCGGGCTGCTTTGAGATATAAAGCCTATTTAAAAGTAGGGTGAACGTATGGCTTCGGATACCATCTAAAACGTTACACGTATTTATTATTAGGGATATAAATAAAAATATATTACACAACAATCACAGGCAACGATTTTTAATTTAAAAATAAAATAATATTTAATTTTAATTAAATCGCGTTTGCGTTGCAACGCATTGCGAGAACACTGTGGAAAATTATGCGGAAAAAAGGTCTGAAAAAAAGGGGAGAAAACAAGGTTTTCACTTGACGACACGGATTTACCCTCGTGTCCTTTTCAATTTTTAAATTGCACTCCACCCCTGGCACGATGTCACGTTGATACTTGTAAATTTTGACACTTTTTTTTTATATTCTCTGTCAACGTTTATCTAATATTCACCCCCACAATTTTTTAACGCGGCAATTTCACTGATAATTATTTATTTTTTATTAATTAATGAAGCAGTGTTTATTAATATTAATAGTATAATTTAAAAATTGCAATGATCGCCAAAATAGATGTACACTAAATCGGCATCAGAGCCATACTGACCAGAGGTCAACGTCGTCAACGTGTAGGGTCTTCGTAACGAATTTCAATGAAAACCGGATTTTGACCCCTGCGTTATAATTGCAAATTTACATCTGTGTTGGTGCATAAGAAAAAATTCATACAATGTATGAATTTATTTGATAAATTTTGGATTATCCGCGTGTGTATTAGTGCAATGTGTTTCAATGGTCCAAAAACCGGTTAACCCTTGCATTTTTTAATGCGGTGCATTATTTCCTATAACCCTCAGGTGACCGGCTGACCCCGTCTTGAATACGCGGCTATCCAACATAAGGGTTATAAATTCGGACAATAGACATATGCAATACTATTTTACGGCGAGGGGATAAGTATTGTAGCATGTCCTGGGACCATATTTAATGATGCAAACGTTTAATATTATCTACGAATATTTTTTACACGGTTTTTTAGTTATTAAGGTTATAAAAATGAGAGTTTTATATGTTTTGCTGAACTAGAGTCACCATGACGATAATAATAGATTCCTTTATCTGATAAAATTGATTTTAAATAATGGCGTTTAACGATGAGATGTCACGGAATAAAAATAAATACCTTATATTATGCCTATGCACTATAGCAGGGTTGAGCAACCTTTTTTTACAACGGACCAGTTGTAAGAAACATGATGCACTCAAATTTTCTGACTCACTCTTTATTAACTAAATAATCCTAGTATAAAAAAATAGTAAATACTGTACTAATATAAAACGGCGAAAGATTTGTGTAAAGGGGGTCTATTTTCCATTATAAAATCCAATGATTTCAAGTAAAGATAATGAGAAAATCGTGATAAATATCTTGACAAAATAATGATTCTATTTTTTTGTTATGTTGTTGGATACCGTGTTATAGGAGGGTTTCCTGTATATTATAATATATTAGCTGAGATTTTTTCAACAGCATCTTGAATTCTATAGATTACTTTTTTCAAAAGATCTGTTATTTTCGTTTGTTAGCTTTTGGCTTAATGGTTTAAATATTTTATATTTAAAGTATTTTTGTAAACGGCCGGCAGGATTGAGCAGGGCGTGTGCTATGACCGCTACACTACCTTATACGTGCGCAACCGCATACAATACCATCGCCTATATGGGCGTAGGGTCTCGGCGAGCGAAACCGATGTTTTTGTATGCAGTTTAACGACCGAAGGCGTGCTGTCAAGTCACAGCACATTCGTCTACATGATCTTGACCTCCTATATGCATATAATACGACAAATAATAAATTACAATCAATAATTATTTATTATTAATTTTAATGTTTATAGATTTTATTTTATCATAATAAGCAATAATGTTGTAGAAATTTTGAACACTCCATTTTCGAATAGAAATTATGATGATAAGATAAATATTATTGAAATTGATTGACCACGCCCGCCTCTATCAAACTTATTTAGTAATCACAAGGATAAAAAAAATGAAATTAATAGATATTTTTTATTTTACATAAAGCACAGCCAACATCAACACCCACCGTACTCAACTGGTCTATTTATAAAGGAAAATATACCCCAAGCATTTCAAGTCAGGATATTGATGAAATCTCCATCAATATCTTGACTTATATTTTAAAAATGGATTATTCTAAGAATAAAAATAGTTTTTCATGATACGCTTTATAATTTGGTCGATATTTCAGATTTTTTAACTAATCGACCGCACGAGGAAGTATGGCGGGCCGCATCCGGGTTGGTCACCACTGCACTATAGCTATATGACATGGGGCAGCTCGTTCATATATACTGCAGAGCTGCAGCACCCCTAAGCAAATTGAGGAAAAATATTTTTTTATATATGTATTAATATTATGTATACGAAAATATAAATAATTTATATTTTTTAATCTGGTCGGTGTGATGCAAGAGCGCTGCCTGCTCGTCAGCGCTACCGAAGTTGAGTATTGGACAAATGCGGGCCGGTAGAGAAGTGCGGGGGGGGGGGGTCTCGCCGCTGAGCCCCGTCTCGCGCTGCGACTCGGTGCAGTCATACTGAATCACAGCTTCTTTAAGCCACATGTCGCTTATCACTTATTTTATAATTGTATATGAGCAAAAATATTATTTTTTATATTTAATATTGCTGGGCACGCACAAATATTTTACTCTTTATATAACTATGGATTAAATTTTGATTCGCTTTACCGATTTCTTAAATTTAATATTATTTTTCTAAAAACATATACACCCAACTCTCGTTTTACACGGTTTTAAAAAAATTAAAAAATACACGATTTATTTGTACGGTTTGTTAGGAAAATAATTTGATTTTCTACGACATTTTTCATATCGCGATATTTATTATTTAGTTCAAATACGTAAAGATTCAAATGATATTAATAATAACAAATAAAATACTTTATTAGCTTTATATAAACTTATCACTTTTTTTACACGGATTTTGCTGGAACGTATCCACCGTGTAAAACGAGAGATGGGTGTAGTTACTGATAATGTCCTGATAAAGAAATTATTTGTTTTTTTAGGATAACTGTTATGGGAATAAATTACCCTATATGGAATATCATCGATAATATTTTTTTAATTAGAAGCATTATTGATTTTAAAAGCTATTTGATAAGTATTTTTTCCAGAAATATTTATAAAATAAAAAATAATATTTACCATTTCTTCTATAACTTTTAACAAATTAGAAAACTCAAATGGTTTTCAACTCTGGCTACATTCAGATATTAATTTTTATTGATGATCTACATCAGTGGTTTCTAACGGGGTCCGAGTGGACCCTTTGGGTGTCGATTGAAGTTTAAAAAGGGTCTATAGTATTCTAAGGGACCATGATAATTTATTTGGTTCTAAAATTTTATTATTGAAATAAAAAAATCATATATTTGTGCATTTCCTCATTAAATCGAAATGATTTAAATATTTTATGCAGCTTTCTGTTTTGTGAAAAAGATTAGATTTCTGTCAAAACAATTAAAAGAAGATATCAATGCCCGTTATAAAGAACTGGAAAGTTTAGATATCCCGTCTTGGATTATAAATCAATTTAAAATCGACACGACTAATATTAAGTTTTTGCTACAAGCAGAATTTATTGAATTGAATGAGAATTTAGAAGATAAATATTAATTAATAATATTTGTAAAAAATATGTCATATGTTACTATTAAAATTTGTAAATAAAAAAAATAAGGATTATAAAATATGATTGCAATAAACCACTTTTATCAAATTTTTTGATCATATTCTTAATCAAATTGTTATCTTTAATATTTTTATGTGCAATTATTATTATTATGTTTATATTGTATGCTGTATCTAGAGAAAAATGTAAGGGGGTTGTTGAAGAAAATCATTCTTTTGAGGGATAAAATGTAAGGGAGTCAATGTATCAAAAAGATTGATAACCCCTACTCTATCCACCCATTTTTTTATATAAAAATATTCTGTTTCACTAGTAGTAAGGCTTCAAGCTGTGATACAAACACAGCATTAACTAATTTAAATAGTTATTTATTGATAATAAAATTTCATAGCGACTCAAAAATTATATCCAAAAATATTGGAAAAATTCTTGAAAAGAAACTTGAAAATTTTAAAACGGATATGTAATATTGTCCTTGACGTATTGTGGCATTTGTACATTACACAATCAAATTTTTTATGTGTAATTTGTATTATTATGATCATGTTGTATGCTGAATCTAGAGAAAAATGTAAGGTATTTAGAAAATAATTAATTTAAAAAAGGTTGATCAAGAAAAAAACAGGGAATCTTCGTAGATTTAATAAGAAAACAATTATTATATATATTATATAATTATTGAATTTGAGGGATGTGATAGTCTAATTCCAATCTATATTAAATTATATGAATATATGAACTTCTGCGATAGTTCTACAATGGTTAATTAAGATTCTAACTCAGTCAAGAAGTTTGTCAGATTAAAATCTGTAAAATCAAAATTATCATTAGCATAATTCCTTCACAATAATTTTAAATTTATCGGAATGATAAAACCCGTGGACATTTTTTTATAAAGGATATTGTTTTTATATAGGGGTCTATAATATTACATAGGATTTTTTTTTACATAATATATATTGTTTGACCAAATGGTAATATTGACCAAAACATTTCGTAACTTCCTGCTCTATGCATTTCAGGGTATTGTCCGAAAACATGAAAGACCGGTTTTCTATAATTTCGTCGGCCATTGTCCATTGCGTTTTTATTGTCATGCCAATAATTCTATCCCTTTTTTATTCGGACATTAAAAAAGGCATTGACCAACTGCTCCGCGACGCATCGGATCAGATTAAATAATGCAATAGAGAAATAATTTATTATATCGAAAAATCAATAATTAAATAGTGTTTGAGTAATAAATATTTTTTTTTAAAATACGGAATGTGTATTTAAAATTCTGTTATGTCGCGGAGATCCTTGCAAAAATGTCCCGCATTATCTATATATGCAAAGTCCGATCGGTCGTGACGATTCTTTCAACAAAAACTCATTGTTCCCTGAAAACCGGTCGGACCTGTTTCCAACCCTTGCCGAATGGTCAACCGTTAAAAGTGACCCTTTGCCAAGAAAAAAGGGATATCGAAAAATGAATAGGGAAATTGTTGCCGAGCACAAAAAAGTGACCGGTGGGCAATATGGCACGATACGCCTTTATATCGGGAACGTGTCCAATTACTACGTATAACGCTTTGTATAGAAATGCGTTTCGGAATTTTAAAAATGATTTTATACTGATGAAATGGGATACTATTGATTTTTTCAAATGAAAAAAAATACGTCTACTAATTGAAAATTGTATTTTTTATGCTTTAATTATTTTTTAATTGTATGCAATGGTGTTTGGTTACTTCCCGGCAAATGTCACCATGCACCGGGACGCCCTGGGGGCGGTAAGAGGCGGCGGAAGCCGCTAAACTATTTCGAAACGAAAGGAATTGTGCGGGGAGGCAAATTAAATCACGTGTTTTACACGACCGGCATTCCCGCAGCTTAAACAACCGAAACCAGACCGACACACGGCTCTGTGTGTGGTGAAATAGACTCAGGATCATCCTGTATATTTTCAGGATGAAGAATATCATCGATTCCTTAAGATACTATCCTATTTATACAGAAAAAGTACATATTTTCATCAAAGTTATCTTTTTTTCTGCTAATATAAATATTAATTTATCAATACTTCTTAAATTCTTAAGTATATTTTCTTGGTTATATTTTTTACTTGTTTTTTATGAACAAAAAATGTTGAGAGATACTATAATCGAAATAAAAAAAAATACGAAACGGAACATAAAAGCTGACTAAATTTGTCATAAAAACCCCTTTTTATGTCACCAATTTTTTTCTTTATAAGAAGAAAAAGACACAATTTTTTATCAATATAAAATACGCAAAGGCTTAGATATTTTACAACAAGATAGATTAAAAACGTCATGAGATTTAATGTTACTTAAGCAATATATTATTTTAAATCAATTAATAGTTTTAATAAAATGTTAAATCTTGTTTTAATATTAAATTTAGTTTTCTTCTCCTCTTTAAGTCGCCTGTGGATCAGTTGCCCTGGGTTGTCACGCCGGAGGATCGTGACTGTTCTTGTTCGGGAGCTTCTTGATTTTGACTCTCCAGGATCCTCTTAATTCCGCATCTCGCAATTTTAGTTTTATTTAGATTAATTAATTTAATATAAATAATGTGTATAATTTAATTTTTACTATATTAAATCAAATTATGATACCAATAAACCGGTGGTGAGCTAAGCAGCAAGCAAGTGCCCGTGGGGCGCCTCGGGATACCAAGGGGCTTCAATGGGGCCCCAAGGTTTAAAGAGTTTTAATTTTAAAATGCCATTTTACAGGATTTAAAAAATATTTATTGTATATATTTGTTGTCCAAATATCACTTTTAAAAAATACAGTATTTATCTGAATTTAATCAATAGATTTTATGAATCGAGTCGGCGAAGATTTTATGAATATTTTTCTTAAAAAGTTAAAGTATTTTGTATTTCGCGGAGTGTTTTACGTTATATCCACACAATGAATATTTTTAGAGAATAATAAAATTAAATTCTATATTTTTAAAAATATGTTGAATATGAGTTTAATTTGTTTCCATTTTGAGGAAAAAATATAAAACTCTTACAGATGCAATCACCAAAATAAGTGAACAATGATCGTTCCAAAGTAAATGGCAAAAAAATCGCGCTCTGGGATTTGAAGTTAATAAGCAAATACAGATTAAATCATATATTAAGATATATGCAGTTATAAAAAGTAAATTTCAGAGAATATTCCTAAAGTATCCAATTTCTCCGTAAAAAAAAAATGGGGTTGGTAAGTTTCTTATTTTTTCCCAAGAATTAAAATCAGCATAGAGTCGAGCTCGACAAGAGAATATGATATCCCGGGATCTGTAAAGGAGGTTTGTGCCGAGAAATTTTAAAACGAATTGACAATGCCAAAATATTTGAGGAATTTACAAATAATAAAACAAGACGGAAATTCTTAATAATTGAAACATTTTTTTATACTAGAGTTTTGGGGCCTCGAATTTTTTACTGCTTGGGGCCTCAACTGGACTTGATGCGTAAAAATATGTTTAATTTTATATGTAATAATAAATTAGTTCAGTTTTTATATATATATTTACACGAATAGGATTGCTCATATATTTAGATAAAAACTGTATTAGAAATATAACAAATATCAAAATCAGTATAAAATTGTATGTTTTTACAATCAGCTAACTTAAATTTCGGAAATCAGTGAAATACAATAGATGTATTGTTTATTTATTTATCACATTGAAACATTAAACTAAAAAGTACGATAATATAAATTAAATAACAATCGTTTAAACATCTGCGAATATTCTCGATTTCAGTAATTAAACAATGAAACAAACAAATTACTTTAATCCTAAACACAACCCCTCATTCGTATTTCTAAAGCTTTCGGCAACGCGATGCCGGAAAATAGTAATATTCCAAAAAGGTAATAAATATTTTTGGTCGTTCTCAAGGAAGTAATATATAGTCGTTTCTTAACGACGTAAGTGTACGGAGAGAGGTTACGAATTTAAATCTCGTGGAAACGGAAAACATTGTAAAGGCGGAAACGTATTATGTATCACGGCGTCCATACTTCCTCCCGCTGTCAGAGGGGGGCCGCTGCAGCCCCTAAATATTAGCCGCGTATATATATATAAAATTTCACGAAAATTATACGAAAGATCTTAATGTGCTTCGATAAGCGTCGCCAATCGGTGACGTAGAATTAAAATTCTACGACGAGGGGGGATGTATTTTACGATTCTTCAAACGTCCCTCCGCCTCCACCGCTTTGGAACCCTAAATAATATATTTTCGTGAAGACAACAGGAGTGGAATGAGAAATACCACCCCCCCAAGATGGCTAAGACCTCCATAACAAACTCGGCGTACTTTTAAATTTAATATTGCCCCTTGCTACCAAGAAATTTCAACCCTCGTGCAAATGATTTATTCACAGATGTTATTTTGCATTTTTTTTAAATAAACGCCTCGTTTAACGCGGTGGTATTAAAATTTTACAGCGCTTGATTCCGCGTTATAAAATTACATGCAATTATCTGCAAACGTTTTTGAAATAGGAAGATTTCGCAGCACCCTGTAATTATCGTCGCAAAAATATCGGGCGGGGTCGCGTTACGGACTCCCTTATCCCACGCCGACGGTTTTCTTACGCGGAGGAAAACACAGGGTGTTCCCGGGTAAAAATAAATTGAGACGACCGCGGCGATAAAATTGTGCGCATGCGCGTGTGTGCTAGGGCCATACAAACACCATAACCCGCCCATCCCATTTCTTCTTCGTGTTAATTTACATTTTAAATTGCACTTAGTCTCAACGGCGAGCTCGGGTGGTGGATGACTACTACGTAGGTGGGTGATACGAACACCGCGGTCGGATAGATGGGATTAGCGAACTGAGTTCGATGCAGATTAGCGATCGAATGCGGTCACGATCTGTGGCTATTTAATATTTGGCACGAGCTACGGAAAATTGCTAATCATAATCGGGAAAATTTAAAAATATCATGTATTTTTTTGTTGTTTAACTAAGACAAATGAGAGAAAAAGGTCTGAAAAGGGTCGTATAATTAAATTAAACGATAAAAAAAAAATTAGGCGTTATTTTAAACCACATGATAACTAAATTTGACTACGATGGATTGATGGCATAACAGAAAAAGTCCAAAGCAATATTCACCCATATAAAGATTGGATGAAGATTCTAAAATTCCCCCCAGTGTCAAATCACGACACTGTTTAATTTCAATATTATTTTAGTTGGATTGAAATTTATATTATTTGTTTTTTAATTGTTTATTCAACGCAGAATAGACAGCATTATATTAAATAATTCCAACTCGTCAAACTACCCAGATAAATATTTTTATAAAACATGCGAGTGTGATGGGTAACTTCCTACTTATTATATAGAATTCCTTAAATTCATAGTGTTTGTAGGACACCTATCCCTGATAACTAACTTAGCTTATTCGCTCAGAAACATTTTAGAATATATTATAATAATGTTAAATCATTTAGTAAGATTGTGTTAGATTTTGTAACACTCAATAAAAAAAGTTGTTTCGGCTATATCAATCTAGTGTTTTTGGGTCTATTTATTTAATTGCTATTGCCAAGAAATCATAAAAATGTTAAGATTATAGCCAAAACGTGAGAGGGAACTATAGACATTTTTTTAAAAATGGATTATTCTAAGAAAAAATATTTATTTATTATATGCTTCATATTTTAGTCTATGTTTTGGATTTATTTGACTTATCAAAATGACGCATAAATGAGAAACGCACTGGGTGATGTGTCAATCGCATTTTTCACTCGCACTCGGCACATCATACCGCATGCGAGCGAAAAAATACATCGCGCGCAGAATTTATGCAGAATAATATTTATTTTTTCGACTTTTTTAGACAAATACAAAATGTTTGAGACATTTATATAAAAAGAGTTATTAGAGAACAATTGAGGTACCACATAGACCCCATCGGCACAGCTAGGTTATTAATAAAAAATAGTTTCATGAAAAATCAAGCGAAGAAAACTCGCGAATTTCAACGACGCTCACTGTAAAGAATATATTGGAAATAAAAAAATCGATCAGTTAGCAGATTAACTTATTCTTCTTTATTCTTTTAGTTACTTAAATTACGTTTAAAAATTTCTAAGATATGTCTGTTTTATATAATAACATGTTTTAATATCCCATACCTGTGAATAGTCATTTGAAATGGCAGTTTAATTTGCTTAAATTGTTATAAGCTTGTAAAATTATTACGGCAAGAAATAGCTTAACGAATAATTATTTTCTAACAAGTCGTACTGCTATATATATATTAATAATCATTGTCATACTATTTATTCATGCATTTATATATTTATATTTTTTTTTTATGTTTTCGTATTTATATACTGTGAAAATAATCCATCTATCATCCAGGATCCAATTTTTCCTTAATCGACCCTCTTCTATTATATTTCAATCTATAATAATATTAGAAATACAATAAATTCATAACAAAGTACTTCAAGATGACAATTCTACAAAGTATATGATAAATAATTAGAAAAAAGTTGTTTATTAGATTTGGGTTTTATTATATTTATATAGATTGTAATTGCTCAATAGTATGATTGATTTTTTGTTTTAATATTTTGCATGAAATTGCTTATCATAGTATAGGCACTTTATATTAATTTAATTAATTATTTATGAATAATTTATTTGCATATTTGCATTTTTTTTTACAATAATACAATTTTAAAACGGAAAAATATAATATTCATCCTTGAAATACTGTAGAACCTTTTAAACCCCCTCAGACTTTTAAGGGGCTACCTTACCCCATTGGAAACCCCCGATCTATAATATTATTGTTATTAAAATTTCACTGCCTTATCTATCAATGTAATAAATATTTTATTATTAAATAGCTGAATTTGTTAGAATTTTGTAGATCGAATGGCATCTGATTATTTTTTTAAATAAAGTTTCAGATACTATAGTATTATAATTAAGTATTTCTATTGATTATGCGTAAAATTTACAAGGTTTTGGTTACAATTTTACATTAAATATGCTTATAAAAATAAATAATTGCTAAAAAATGAGCTTTCTCATCCTAAAAAGCTCTCTCATCATTCGATCGCCTTTATTTTGGCATCGATGCAAGCAGCAACAATGCGCCATTAATTAATTCCAACTTTTGCCAAATTTTTCTAATTAAAATACAGGCTGGCGTGCCGCAAGTATCCGCGCGCGCGGTACATTTTCCGGCCCGAAAGTATCCGTAAAAGTACGCGAGGAGCCGTACAAAGTTGGCACAGGGTGTCCCGAAAGACTCGCACACTTGTAGCGCCGCACACAGACGCCCGCACTTTTTTGCACATCTCTCTCCTCTCCCACATTATATACTTCATTTTGTTTCAGCGTTAACACATAAAAACATGAGCTATCCTACGGAACGAAGCGACGCTTCTCAAAGTGGCGTCGCTTAAAATACACACATCTAAAAAAAAAATACAATCATAAATCTAATACAACACGAGAATTATTAAATAATAATATATTATTTAAACATATATATATTATTTGTATTGCTCGTTGTATGTGTGTATTTGTTAATCTGTGCATATAGGGTGATTGTTGTTTAATATAATTATTTTTATTTTAATATTGCGCAGTTTAAAAATCGCCTGAGCCGTAATGATAAAAATGAAATGAAGCTACCCTTAGAAGAGGATCTCAGAAGGGTGAGAGGAATTTTGTGCGAGCAAGATAAAATGAATTAATGAGTAGAATGGTGCTGCCTTTTTCACTCCTTCACGAAGGCTAACCGAGGAAAGAAGAAATGAAACCGAGTGTATGTATTGGGCACTCGGAGGAGGCTCGAGGGGGTTCGCTCCCGGCACCGAACCCCCCTCACACTGCCTACCCAGAAAAAGTAGAGAGGGGTTTCTTGGTGGTGTGATGCTTGATTAAAATACTATTTAAATATTTTCTCAAGGAGAGAAATTCGTGCGTATCCATTGAGGCGTGTTTTTATTTTCGCATATTTTTACCCCGAATCAAATTGAACGTTAATCCGTTTTTTTACCGCTCGGATGATTCTTTTAACCGTTTCCGTCGATACGCGCTTATTCAGTGTGTGTATGTGTGTGTGTACGTCTATAGGGGTGTATGGAAAAATATGACAAAACCGTAGGAAGCAGTGGAGCATACGCTCTGTCGCAAAATGGGCTCTGTGTACTTTGGCAGTTCTTTGTTCCTTTAATGCTTCAAGACATTAACCGATGTTTTGTTTTCGACTATTTTGCCCCGAATGACGCAAAAACAACTTGACTGATACAAAACTTATCTGCTGTGTCGACGGGCCGGGGTGCGGTACAGAGTTGGGCTTAAAAAAATATGGATGACATAAGAAATAATCCAGAAATTATAATATCAACGTAATATTTTAAAAAAATCTCATTATATTATACAATATCAGCACGAACTATTAGACATGATTATCAATTAATAAACAGAGTATGTTTATAATATGGCGTTGTGTAGTATGATCACTGTAATTAACTAAG